>JAPMOQ010049901.1:103261-132305 GCA_026543055.1 Argiope trifasciata
CAATTTTTGCCTTCACGTTTTGAGGCTTCAACAATTTTTGCCTTCACGTTTTGAGGTTTCAACAATTGTTGCCTTCACATTTAGAGCTTCAATTATTTATTGCCTTCAATTATTCAAAACATCCTAATGAAAGCAGTATCATGTTCTCACATGATAATAAATGAGGCATCAAAGAAATCCAAGAACCGATTAATATAACAAATGTGTGGTGTTTTTTTTCTCTAAATATTAAAAATACCTTGAAGAGCTGTCATGCAACGAAAAACGTGTAAAGCTATACGTGATTTTCCAAAATTCTAACTTTTAACACTTGCCAGTGTTTACCATCTTGAATCATCAAAACTCCTCTTAAATAATTTCAATTTTAAAAAACGTTGTCTTTGATTAACTTTCATCATTTCTTATCATCCCCTTAAAAACATTAATAACTAAAACTGATTTTTTTAGAATTATTATTTGAATTCATATTCTGAATTTCTATTCAGTAAGCTATGGCTGTGAATTGACGGCTTCAACTATGGCTATTTTATAGCGGAATCTATGGTGTTTACCATATTGATTCTAATGGCAAAATGTAAACCATTTGTGTGTATATATATAAGTGGTTGGTATGCTACAGTAAAATAATTTTTTTAATTTTTTGTAAATGATTTAAATCATTGAAACAAATACAACAGTGATTAAATTCTTGTTATTGGAAAAGTACTTTTTTGAATTTTAAAATGATGCAAAATTTATTTTATACTATAACACTTATTTTTGAAATATATAAAAAAAAAACTTCAAAATTGTGCTTAAAATATTTAAAAATTTCAGTTAAAAATAAAAAATTGCACGAACGTGCCTTCCTTCACTCCAGATTTTTGTGCCAAATTTTGTACCATTTATTTGCTCTAAGAAGCATTAATGCATACACTCACACACACCTTCTTTATAATTAAACGAAATTATTAATTTATTTTTACTGGGATTTTAATAATCTTTGTTTCGTCTTTTATTGAATCAAAATTATTATGTGTTGTGTTAATACTGTATCTTTTATTATATTTTTCATAAAATAATTTTCTTGCATTTTTTTTCAATATTATGATTGTTTTTGTTTCTCGTCTATCATTAGAGAAATTGTTTATTTCACATGAATGTGGAGACTTATTGAATTAAATATTTTCATTGGGATGTTCCATTATTATGTTTGCAATAATTTTTAATACATTTAAAGCACTCTCAACTCTAGGTTTTATCATCGAAATTTCTAAATATATCTAAAAATATGCGAAAAAAAACTGAAACATTTAGAGGATCTACTGAAAACAAGATATATCGACCCTTCAAAGAAAATTGCCGATACACTTTAACACTTTATCACTCAAAAAGATACTAAAAACTTTCTTAAAAACCCTTAAAATAACTTTAATCGCTTATCATGGCATCCAATACACAATCTTATTTTACTTAAAAAGCAAGCTTCTTTCTTTAAAAGCGCGAAAGCTTTTTAGAAAACAGCCTTTTCCCATAAAGAAACTGCGTCTCAAAACATACTTTCTTATCTGGCGACACAATGTCTACCTCCAAACGCTCGGTCGAAGACCCTTTCAGTCGAGTCGAAATGATATGTTGTGCCCCAAAATATTTCCGATACCGCTCTTGAATGCGTTCTCTAAAGAACTCATAAAAAAGATATTCAAGGATCCGGATACACGGGAAGAAGAACTCGTAGTTGCGCAAGTGCCTGGATAACCGTTATCCCCAAAAAGTGATCCTAGAATGGCTATCGTAATGGAATATCTACGAGGAAAAAGGGGTCATTCACTGGGAGGTTGTTTGGGTAACATGATAGCTTTCCTTCGCTAGATAGTCTCTCGCATTTTCACTGATAGCAGTTCGGTTAGCAACGAATTGCAGAAATAGATCTCCTTTTTCCCTACTAACATTTAATGATGTTTTGCTGAATGTGGAATTTTAATTTGTAGAATCTCTCTCTCTCTCTCTCTCTCTCTTCTTGTTTCCCTCACTTCCTATTTTTTTTTATCTCGTATACATAGCATAGAGAAAGTGTATTAATTGCCAAAAATATTCGAATTCGAGAATTTTTTGAATCTCCATGTTTTATACCTCTCTGAATTCGAAACATCCACACTTGGAAAACGTCCATCGATCTATGTATCTGTCTGTTACAGAGATAAATAAAAAAAGATTTGAAAAAGATAGCTAAAATTTGGTTGGTTGGAAGTTCGGTGGTGTTTTTTTTTTTTTTTTTTTTTTTGGCTCAAGGGCCATGTTTAGCCATGCTGCGCCAGGCATATAACAGAAATTTGGTTAACAGTCTTTTGTATTTTGTAATGTATTTTGAATTGTTTGATATTAAATGCAACATTTGATATTATATTTGTGGCCATTATTATCATGTCTGTAGTTATCAAAGTAAGAACATATTTAATATTTATAATTAAGTTATAGTAAATATTGTAGACCTTTCTGAAGCTCACCACATCAACTTCACTGGTTGAACCTCAACATCTTGAACTGTAAAAGGAAAAGGATATTGTCACCTTTGGCGACTTATCGTCAAAAAAAACAGCAACATGGTGTGAATATTCACCACGTATCCAATTCTCTTATCTGGCCAATAAAGAGCAAGGTTTTAAGAAATTATTGTTCCATTAAACACAGAGAAAAAGTGGGAATTAAATGCGAATCAGTGAAGGAATATTTGTATAAATAAAAATGAATGTTTGTCTGAATGTCTCTTATGCCTTTCTGAACCGTTCATCCGATTGCGATGAAACTTATTCAGCTTACTGTTTACATCTACGGGATGGTTATAGGGATAGTACAAATATCTGAAATTTAAAAAAAAATCGAATCTCAAGCGCATGTATTTACTAAGGATTAATCTCAAAATAACTCGCCGAGGAGACAATAGATTCTGTATAAATGCTAAATTCTAGTTAAAGGTTAATATTTAGTGTCCATAGTGAGCAAATGCCATACAAGTCATTCTTAGAGGTAATTACTTTATTACAAATTAGGCGAGATAGTTTTAGGGAGACCACCACTGGGTTTTTAAATTTTAATTATATGTCAGCATTTTTCGCAGTAACCAGCAAAAATATTGTAGCAGAATAATTTTGCAGTCTTAACTTTCAAAAATTATCTTTTTAAATATATTAATGATTTTATAGTATAAATATATTTTCTATTTTTAATCAATTTTAACAGAAAGTATTTTAACCACATTTTCTGAAATTAAATTTGAGAATTCCGAACGAATATTAAACGAATCAAGAGATGCAATAAATAGTGTTTTTCATTACCATTCAGACAGAACACCAAGTTTTACAATTCTTAAAGAATACACAAATCATTCTCAGAGGTAATTACTTTATTACAAATTATGCGAGATAGTTTTAGGGAGACCAACTCTAGGGGTATTGAATTTCGGCGTTTTTCGCAGATTTTCAGATAAAAAAAAACATCGCTTTTTGAAAATTAATAATTACATAATACAATAGTCACATGATTATTCCAAACAAGTCTAAGCAGAATTTTCAAAAAAATCTTAACTTAAAATAATTTTTGGAGTTCAGCCGATTTAAAGATGAGAAAAACCATCAACATATCGAGGCATGCGTAACCTCATAGCCACATGTTGTTTCAAATTGATTAAAATGATTAATATCCTAAATTAATTAAGGCAAACAATGACTTGAAAAATATCAATGTTCTTTTATGATAACATATGATAACATGAAATTTACGATAGCAGATTGCAATATTAATAAAAACACATTTCAATTATTATCTAAACTTGTTTCGAAAATTCCTCCATACAAATTTCTCTGTTGGCTTAAAGCACTCTTTCTATTATGCCTTAATCCCACATCTCGCAATAAAACTGTGTACTTCCTGTTATGATCTTATAAATTTTCACTCAAGCATAATAGAAACGAAAAAACATCAGAGCAAATTCCATTTTAAAAGGCATTGTTGTCACTTTATTAAAACCTTATTCACTTGTTCTTTAGTATCTGCTTCCATTATATTCTAAACCTTTTCAGCGACACTAACTAGACAACCTACTCAAAGCAAGCAAAGGCGACACCAAATAATCCTCATGGGAAAAGATAGAAATCTAGAACTCCTCTTCAGATCTGCATTCTCTGTTCTAAATCCACTTCTGACATTTACACCAATAAGTTTTTTTACACCATTCCTGCATTATATTATATTTCCTATTAAATTTTCAAAAGGTGTTTTTTGCGAAATGCCATGAAATAGTTTTGTTTACTAGCCATAACAAAGGCGATGGAATATATTTTCTCTTAAAGGATTTTTTTTCTTTTTAATTGGTTCTTATTCGGAGCTCTTTAGAGTTGAGAGAGCACATTAAAGGAGTTTGGAATTTTTGTTTAGGGATGTTTTTCCGAAAGCGATTGTAAAATCAAAGACAATATATTCGACAAAAAGAAAAAAAAATGAAATCTTCATCCAAGCCTGAAATATGTGATGTTAAATGCAATGTTATTTGCAGTATATAGAACTGCATACATTGTTTTTTCAAAGAATTTTCAGACATACATTAGAATTTTCAAAGGGATTGTATTTTTCATAAATGAATCTTTTGTATTGACAAGTCAAAGTTTTAGAGAAATAATATTAGGTTGGTGCTTATGAAATGTCGGATTCTCTTTACATGCGGACGTTTGTCTCCCTGTTTTCGTTATACTTTTGTCTTTGGCATAACCTCATTCATAGTCGTATTGTCCATTGCCAGAGACTCATTTCAGCAAAATAGGTTTTCTCGAAGGTCTTCCCTTTTGTTATTTCTTTTGAGTTTATTGCCGATATGAATTCTGCCGACATTCGCGTCATTTTCTTATATGAGTACAAACTTGGTAATAGTGCTGCAAAAGCTGCACGCAACATAAACCAAGCGTTTGGGGAGAATACGGTTAACGATCGGAAAGTGCAGCGTTGGTTCGAAAAATTTCGGACTGGCGATTTTTCACTGCAAAATGAGCCGCGCGGAAGACCCAAAACGTCTGTGAAGAATGATGACCTGAAGGCTCTAGTGGAAGCGGATCCAGCCGTATCCACGAGGGAACTTGCTATCAGCATGAAAGTTGACCATACAACGATATTGAGACACCTTTCTGAGATTGGCAAGGTTAAGAAGATGGACAAGTGGGTAACGCACGCACTGACAGAGCGAAATAAGCTGGAACGAACTGGAATATGAAGTTTTGCAGCATCCACCCTATTCACCGGATCTCTCGCCGACCGATTTTCATTTTTTCAAGCATTTAGAGCTGTTTTTAAGGGGCAAACACTATGAAAATGAAGACAGTCTAAAAAACACGATATCAGAGTTTATTAATTCTAAAGACCAAAATTTTTTTAAGACAGGCATCTACGCTTTAAAATCTCGTTGGGAGAAGTGTATTGAAGCGAATGGAGCATACTTTGATTGAATAAACAGCTTTTGAAGAAAGATATGCAGTTTTATACAATCACTTAAGAATCCGACATTTCATACGCACCAACCTAATAAATAAGACTCTACGAAAGTTTAAGAAATGTTTTATATAAATTTTTATCATGAGGAACTAAATTGCTAGAAAAACCAATTTCAGATGTAATCACCAAAAAAAAATTTTTTTAATAATTTCAGTTGAATTAAAGTTAATTTATATCTATTGCATAATATACAAAAGTAAAATGTATATAATTTGAGGGGGAGGAATTTTCTTCATATCATCAATGCCCCTCTGCCTAATGTTTTGCAAGTTTATTGAATCATGATCAAAGTCATCCCTATTTGAGCAACAGTCCAAAAAAATCATTATCACTGTTATCAAAACTAAAATCAATTTCAGAATCTTATAAGTCTTCTGGAGAAGTTCTTAAAGAGAATACTCTTGGAGAACTTTAAAATGAACGTTTTCTAGCAGCCATTTCTGTAAGAAAAAAAGCGGCAAAAAGTGAAGTTTGAGCGGTAATAAATATCACATGTAATGGGGTAATTGAAAACATATTTCCATAATTATGAGCACCCTCATAATTCAGGATGATTAATTAATTAATTGAGAAAAATATGTATTATTTATTTGAATAGCATGCACTATGTTGTCATTTTCTCCATATCATTAGATTATTTTTAATTTAAAAAAATTCCAATTAATTTAATAAATTTTGTTCGAAATGTCAGTTAATTTAGGATATATATATCACGCTTTTATAAATTTTTCTTGGCATACATAATTTCTGTTGCAAATATATCATCAACTTTTGAATATATTTATAAAATAATAGTTTTAAAAACTGATGTTTAATTAGCCATGTCTATTTTGAAAAGATTATCCCCTAATAAACTCTCGATCAGCTAAAAAATATTTTTTTTGCATTATGTCTTTATATCGCATTTTTTCTTTACTTGTACGCACAGTATTATAAATTTTCATTAAAACACAATTAAAGCGAAGAAACATTGCGAAAAACGACATTTTAAAATCCATTGTTATCACCTTATTAAGCCCTTATTTATCATTCCTTTGTATGTTGCCCATTATATTCTCATTCTTTTCGCCAAGAATAGCTAGAGACGACCTACGCAAAGTAAAGAATAATGAGGTCGATCAACCAACTAGCTTAGGAAAAAGAAGAATCTGAAAATATTCGATGAACAATGCTCTTTGTCTAAATCCTCTTTTGACATTTACACTCATTTGCTTTTGTACCAATCGTGGATTAAATAATAATCACTATCAAATTTTCAAACTAGCTTTCGAATCTATAGGAAACAACTACTGTTTGCCGTACGTATAGGAGGATTTAGGATGTATTTTCTGTTAAAGATTGTTATTTTCATATATCCCTTTTATTAAACGAACTTAGAAGAATTTATTGAATGAGATTAACATTTGTAAATATGAGGAGTTTGTCTGAAAGCGATCTTGTAATAATTAATTTGTTCCAGAATTGTAAGTAAAAAATGCAATTCTAATTTAAACTCAAAAATTTTATATTTTCACAATTTAATAGAATTTTAAAAAATTGTAATAACAAAATTCCTTATATTTAAGCAAATAAAAATCTGCTTAAAAACTTAAATACTAATGAATATCCCAAAAACTTTTGCAATATAGAAATATTGATAAGAAAACACTTATATAAATTCTAACTTATTCCAGTTTAACTCAATAGATGGCGCTCAATTTATTCTTATGGTGACGTTGCAAATCACCAAACAAGGTAGGCGTATATAACTTCAAACGCGGTTAAATTAAATTTAGTATAACGAAATGGAATCTGCACTTATAGGGTTTTTTTTTTTTTACTTCATTTGTTTTTTAGAGATTTTTTTTTCAATTTGGTAAGTGTTCTGCCTTCATATTTTGATGTGTTTGTTTTTATGGTCCGGTGTTGTCTGGTTTGCTGTGATTTATTTCGGATTGGAAATTATTTGATTTACTTACTATTGTATAAATTTTGTATAGTTCAATTTTGTGATACTAATTTTATGTCTGATGATGTCGTGTCTGTGTTTCCATGGAAAGGGGGTGCAGTAGCTTCTGAGGGTGAAGACTCCAGTGCACCCAGAGGGCAGAAACCTGACTTCCAACTCACATTTAGGTGACACACACATTCGTTTGCACAACCCCTTTTTACAGGGGCGCACATTCATACATCTCACAGATAGATCAAAGAGCAACTTTGCCCGAACGGCCAGATAACGGGGAAGACACGCTTCCCCTAAGCCAGGACGGCGGCAATTTTATCTCTAAAGCCTCGAATTCTGGGACTTTCGGGTCATGAGGGGTCAATTTGTTGGAAGAAAGACAGACCCCACACAGAAAAAAAATCCCTAGTTTGAATCCTTGTATGAGGATGACCCTTGAGGAATTCCTCAGACAGGATTCATTATATCTTTTTTATTTTTTGTTATTTGGCTTTAAAATATAATATTTATTCTAATTTTATTCCCAAATTGTGTAATTGATCTCAAATATCAAAAAAATGCAAGAGGAAGAAGTAATGAAACGCGAAAACATCCGTTTTTTTTTTTTCGATTTAATATAAAAGGCTACTGATTTGAAAATAGAAATTTCAATAAAAATTTCTAGGAAATAAAAAGGAATATCTAATAAACCAACAAATATAAAAATAACTTACATAAGTAGGAATTAGATACATTGTCATAATTTTCTCCGTAAATTGTTTAAGTCGAATTTTCCAAAACATATCATTCATGCTAGATACTTAAAATGTTAGTTCTATCTGTTCCTAAAAGGAAAAAAGTATCAAAATATCAAATATTAATAGAGATTTCGTTTTGCGAAAATTTTATCTAATGTGTTGTTTTTGATGCAAACATTTCAGTATAACGATGGATTGTAGCAACTCAAATGATTCATTTGCACTTTCACTATAAAATGCAGTTATAAAATCTGTACTGTAGCATCTCGTAATCTTTTCTTTCACACCATAAGAGTGAATTACACTATTAAGTGTTTTTATTTATTCTACTCTATCGAGTTTTATGCATCATGAATGCAAATTAATTCTGTAAATGTTATGACTTTGCAATATATATTTAGTACTATCGCCGATTATAGATATATAGATAGATACATTTTATGACTGAAAGGTGAAACATTTTTGAATATGATGATAAACTTGGCGGCCATTTCATGTCATTGGCGACAAAAATAAAGGTTTGGGAATATTCCAGAATTACTGCAATATCTTAAAGGAATAAACAATTTTCAGATAACTCACAAAAATCCATATCCTGTTGATAAATTATAAATAGTAAAGGTCTAACACGATGATAAAGTACCTCTTCAAAATGTTGATAATAAAAGTTTTTTTTATTTTACTGATATTGAGTACTGTTTTTTTCTACATATTAAGAGGTTAGATTTCTACTTTTTTTTCTTGTTGTTAACATTCCTAATTGTGATGTTTTTACTGCCTTCTGGAAAATATGTGCTTTTTCTCAACACCTAGTTTTTTTTAAAGTTCATTCGGCATATGGTTTTCGGACTATTTAGATAAGATTAGAATATTAAAATTGAAAATTCATGACCAATAAACTTGTTCACCGTGTAAAAGGTTAAAATATAATAAGCTTTTCTGGACACCTTTAATTTTTCTTTTTTTCCCTCACTGTTTTAACAATTTAATATAATTTTCATCTTTGCTAAAACCCATTTTCCCAACTAAAAAGTAGGAAACAGCTTTACGTTCAATTTCTTTTCAGATCTTCCAAGTGACCAACATTATAGAACCACTTTGATATTTTCCTCTGATTCGAGCTTTCCAATTGCTGTGGGTTTTAGTTAAAATGGCCAAGCAAACAGAAGAATACAGCTGTCACCAGCTCATCAGTTCTGGTATACAGACGAAATCAAATATTTCGTTCCATATCCACCTCCAAGATTAATTTAGGCTCTACAATAAAGAGCAGAGTGATGCACGGAAGGCAAAAGTTGAAACTCATTTGCATAAAAATCCAGTCTAATCTAACTTTTTAGGGTTGGTAGAAAAAGTTTTTCCGCGTCATTACGAAATCGCAGCAGTCTTTTCCTTCTTCAGCTGTCATATATCTGCAACGTCCAACCTTTGGTTTTTTTTTAACCTACGGAACCGAAAATGAGACGGCAAAAAATATAGAACATTCTTTTCGGAGTAGATTCCATTTTCTTTTTTTTCCATCAGACAGCCGACAAAATCGATTGCATTTTTTATCCCCTCTTCTTCTATTGTCCTCTTATGTTGACAGCTGATTGCATTCTACCACCAAAAATGTTCGCTTAGTAGAGACGAGAAATATTTGTCAATGAGTTTCAGCTGCTGTTATTTTTTATTAAACTTTTTTGCTGCTTCTTCTACCGATTGAATACATTTTTGGATGGATAATTGACCGCAGACTCATAACTCTCTCTCTTCTCTTTTATTTTATTTTATTTTATGTCACACAAGACATTTAAAAATTTGTTTTGATTCGTATTATTTATGGAACTGATTTTTTTAAATTTCTTATACAAAACGGAAAATTTTTATTTTTTACTGTTTCTACACAATACTTTTTTTCAAAAATTGCTTAATACACTTTTTAGCTTAATAGAGTAGTAATAGTTCAGAATGAATTGAATATTATTTTTTATGTAGTAATTTATGACCATAGAGTAGTCAGTACATCTTGCGCACTGACAGTACCATCTAATTTGTGGAACTGAATTTTTTTTTTTCGTATCCGAAATGTACAAGTTTTATTTTTATTGTTTCTACATAATACTTTTATTAATTGCGTAATACACTTTTAAGCTCTAAAGTGTAGTAATAGCTCAAAATGAATTGAAAATTATTTTTTCTGTACTAATTTATGACCATAGAGTATTCAGTAAATCTTGCACATTGATAGTACCATCTACTTTGAAATATGTCGAATCATTTTGACATGTTTATTTACTAATCTAAGGTAGTATAGATCTTTCAAATGACTTTAAAAGGACAATGAAACTCAATTAAATGTCGAACAACCTAAATGCTTGGCTTTTTACATACAGATTACAGTTGACTACTAAATTAATGTTATTGCTAGCTAGGTAAATTTCTTCATAGATTTCTTATGTATTATTTATGTTCTTATTAAAAGTTTTTCCATCTAATATAAGGTATATAGTGATAATCAAGTTAATATGATACAATGGCATGTGGATTACGACCATGTAGTAAATTCATTTGGTTCAATAAATAAAGGATAAGTAGCATTTAAATTCCAAATAAAATTCTGTTGGCATTTTTAAATTTGAGAATATGCACTTAAATACTTTCTTATGTAGGTAATTCAAAAACTAAAAGTAACAGAAAACGTATACAGAATCTGAATTTTACATGCACCAATAAAATAAACTTGCCTTTGAACGTATGTACAAATTTGAACTGCTGTTTTTAAAAAATTCTTAAACTCTAACTTTAAAATATTAGTCTCTTGTTCAAAACCACTTATTATCAATAAATATATGAGCAAAATATTATGATCACTTATTCAAAATCAGCTATTATGTCACATTGTTACCACTAGAGGGCGAGATAGCCAAGGAATGCAAGTCAGGTGAACCATCAATTTCAAACGCTTAGATATTGGTAAAAAACGTGACTCGAAGCATCAGAACCAGTATCAGCAAAACGACTTATCTTGTGAAGTGTTCAAGAGCAACAGTTATTAATGTGTACAGATAGCGGACTGCGAAGAAGAATACTCAGTCTCAACGTCAGACTTGTGGCCGTCACAGGCTATTAAATGCTCGATTTGAAAGGAGACTTACCAGAGTTGTCCACTCCAACAGAAGAGCAACACTACGCCAAATAGGGGGAAAACTTAATCATGGAGCAACCGCGAAAGTTTCTGAATGAAGTGAGGGACGCACATTACACCGTATAGGCTATGAGAGCCGACGACCTGTTTGCGAGTTTCTGCTTTTAGCCTTGAAAAAGAGCAGATGTCTCCAGTTTGAAAAGGTGCATAAGTATTGGACAGCAGATGACGGAAAAAGAGACATGTTGTCTTTTAAATCGCGTTTTCATTTACATAATTCAAATGACGTTAGGATATGACAAAAACAGAAAAAAATCATGCGCCCCAACCGCATTGCCGCGACACTTTAAGCTGATGTAGACAATATTATGGATTTTGGAATGTTTTCTTGGAATTGCAGGTGTCCTTTGATTATCGTGTAACAGTTTTTGAATGCCCAAGGCTATTCAATTGTTCTCGCTGGTCAAGTACATCCTCTCATGTTAATGGGAAACATTTCTCAGCGAGACAATTCTCTTCTTCCTAAAGTTGGTATTTTCGTCAGATAATTCTAAGAACATAACGGTAACTTTAACTGCCTTTTTGGCACACGTAATCACCAGATTCCGTTAGAAATAGATTCCCTTAGAAATTTTCAAATTTTTAAGAGTACACTAATTCCTTTTTAACACATTAAACGCTGGGTATCTTGACGAAAGTATGCTAGGCCGTAGTATGCTAAATCGTAGTACTACGACTCCCGCCTTTAATGTGTTAACTGTACTTATTTCATGATTATACTATTAATGATGCCAAGATAAAACGGAATATCATTTTTCTTTCCAAGACTTTACAATTCCCTCAGATCACTTTGTTACTTTTATTATTCAGAGATAACCTTTATAAAACCAGACGCTTTAAAACTTTTCAAGAACCAATAATCCAATAATGCGACTTTATCAATTACTCAAAAATAACAAGCAAAAAATTCTAGCTGCTTGCATTCCCTGATAAAATATTTTAAATGAAGAGGTATCGAGAAATGTAAATGCATTCACATTAATCAACTGTCTTTGCTGTTTTGTGAACACAATTCGTTGAATATTTCATGTCTACAATCCAACAAAGTTTAATTCGTTTTGGCAAGAAAGGAATTTAAATATATATTTACTGGCTCAGTTCGTTTTGCATGACTATTGTCAATTTGTATTTCATAATGCGACTGTACAAATAACGCAAAGTGGCAAAGTAAAATTCTTCTTTTTATTATTGAAATCCCTCCTAGGGTTTAAAAACAGGCTTAAAGAAAATTTAGCATATCAAAGATACTGTGGTGAATCCTCGAACTAACATAAACGGATCGAGGTTAAATGAGAGAGTATCTCCATTGCTGTTTGATACAACATTTTAAGTAAAATATAACATCCATTCACTTGATTGAAAGTGGCAGTTATGCAAGCATACATTTCATTTATTTATGACAGCTTTTAAAGGAATATTGCTCATAAAATCTGTTGTTTTCCTTGGAAACAGCAAGTTGTCGTTTTACTACGCTCAAAGAGTATTTAGATTTTTTAGAACAATTTCAGTACTTTTAAAATGAAAAAGCTGTGGAAAGAAATAATAAATGTTAAACCATTTACATCATATGAAAATATGAAAAAAATGCCTATATCCCGAAAAAAAATTTTATTCCATATTTAGGTGTAAAATTGTAGAAAAGTAGAAAAAATCCTTTTTGAGCATTATTTGTCAGTAATTTTGCTCAGTGTGATAATATTTGAAATGTGGAATGCATATAGGTTTATATTATATAATATGAATATAGTATATATCATATTGTATGCTATGCATATAATATGATGCAGGGAATATATACGCTCCAGAGATAGTGACCAGGAAAATGGAGCGTATATATAGGCTAATGATACAAATGGGTTAATCAGTAAATATTGCGTGATCATTTCATATTAGAAATAGGAAAGAAACTTATATGACACTATATTATAAAACTTATGAAGTTAATTTAAAGAATTTGAGATTGAAAAAAAATTCATGTAAATATTAAGTTCGCTAAAGATTCAATGCTTTATCTAAGCATAATTCAATACTAGAAAATATAATTACAAATGCTTAATAATACTTATAATACAAACATAAATCAATACTAGAAAGTGAGAAGAGTTCATAATCTAATACAATCATAATTCAAGAATAAAATATGTGAAATCAAATGGATTGAACAGTAACAGCGCCAAAACTAAATTTTTGTTATAATAACACTATCAATAATCCGTTCAGCACTTAACTAAATTATAATACCCAATATAATCAGCCTTTAAAGATATAATTATCATGCAGCCTTATATACTTAAACTTTATCACCAATTACATTATTGCTACTCTATGTTTGTTGTTAAGATTTACCCTTTGAATTTCCCATCAAAGTGTAACCATAGAAACCGTCTTTTTAATCAGCACTGTTAACACTTGATTAAACCTTCATATATTCCCTCTTTTGCATTATATTTCTTTTCTTTCTTCGTTATATGACTAAACAGTCGCGATTATAATGGTATTGCCTGCATAAAGCAAACAGCGCTGATGACCTTTAACTCTACAGGGACTAAAATCTAAAACTCTGTCATCGAAAGCAGTTCCGGTGATATTTACACGGCATTATGCTTGCGTCTCTATTCCATTAAATTACATGCTACATTAAATTTTCAACAGGTTTTTCACGACGGCATGAGGGAAAATTTGTTTCTCTTCCATGCAATATAGCAAGACTCCTAATAGTCTTCTTTAAAAACTAAAAATAAGGGCGTTTCGTTTTTATTTGCCGAGAGCTCTTTAAACAGAAGGGTATGCATTGATTGAGTTAAAAATCTCTTTTCGTGAGTGGGCTGAAGAAAAAATAAAATAGCTGAAAAGGAAATTTTATTTTATTTGGTACTTGTTTTCGAATACTATTTGTTTACTGTAGTACTTTAAATAAATTGCTATATTGGATTTTTTTTTTTTGAATCGTTGAAATCGTCAAAGAAAATTTGACTCTCTTTAATAGAGATTTTATATTGAATTCACACTTTGTAACAATTGAAGCGTTTGCTACAAAAATGATGTAGCTAAAATATGGGGAATTTGGTGTTACATGTACCATCATGTTGTGCAGTAAAAATTTGTTTAATTGGTGCCAGAAAAATATAGTTCTAATCGTTAGTCGCTCGAATTAACTCAAGCGATAGTGCTGTTTATCTCATTAGTTTGTTGCACTATAGAGGTAGCTCCTGGTGCTACCACCGGTTTTCTGCAAGCTTGAATAATTGTAAAAACCTCCTTTTTGCAGTAAACCCTTCAATTTTTATTTTTGAAAATAAGAAATAATTCAATTGCAGTAAGGAATAATTCAATTGAAGTAGGCTGATATATAATGTACCAAAAACATGCTGCATCCACCAAGACGCCCCTTGTTGGAAATCGATGTCTTTGGACAAAGTGTTTAGGGTGGAAATAAACTACATTTTCTTGCCATGAGTTTGTTGCAATCTATAGGTAGTTCCTGGTGCTACTGTTGGTTTTCTGCAAATTTGAATAACAGGAGCTACCTTCTTTTTGCGGCAAACCTTTCATTTTTTTAAAAAAAATAAAGAATAACTAATAACTAAGTAGCAATAAAAATAGGCGGATACATAATGTGCCCAAAATCTGCCTGCTTCCACCAAGACGTCCCTTGTTGGAACCGATGTCTTTGGACAAAGTTTTTAGGGTTGAAATAAAATGTATTTTCTTGCCATATTGTTTATCGCTAATTATCAATGTTCGGACTACAGTGATATTAGTCACTAACATTAGTTCTTCCACTGCCCCAAATTCTAGTTTAAACATGTTTGTGCTCAGATTGGATGAGAATGCACTCATTTACGATAGAAATAAGTGGATTACAATAAAAAGCTACAAGTCATAAAGTTAATGAAGTATTTATAATATATATTAAGTTATAAAGTAAATATATTCTCAGTCAAACACTATTAAAAGAAACATTCATTGCATAATTGGCAAGAGTATGATTTAGATAATTCATGTATCACATTCATTTGCACAGCCTCTTTTGATCGTGGGGAACTTTCACACACATCACAAAGAGAATACAGAACAGCAAGCATGCCAGCACGGTCATTCGACTCCAAGAAGCCTAGATCACGCGGAAAACAAGCGACCACTATGCCAAAACGCCAACGTCGCACTGTTTAACATGAAATATTAGATAAAAAATGCAGTTTATAAAAATTTATATAAAATAATGGTAACAAAGAAAATCTTTATTTGAAAGATATTCATGAACGCATATGTATGTAAAGAAACTCTGGTGCTTTTTTTTATTCTTTTTACTCTTAGTCCTTATATGTATGGCACTTGATGTTGAAAGCTAAGGAGGCAAGGAGAAGAAAAAATATATATATGATTGCAAATTTCAAGTTCTTATGTGAGAGCATTATTATTTTGAAGGCATTATTTCCAAGGTAGCACAGTCTGTTACAGAATATTGAACAATATTATGCAATATTAAACAATATTCTGTAATATTGTGAAGATTGATCAATGCCACACAATATTGCACAGTATTTATCTGCTACTAGAGGCATCTAAATTCATTTAAATCATGAACCATTTTAAAACGTTTTGAAAAAAATCACATTTCTCTATCGGTCTCTATCGGTTTTGATTCTCGACTGAATTTGACATGAAAAAAGCCCATTGTTTTTCTAAATAACAACGCATGAATAGGCTGATAGTCTTGCAATTGTTTCAAACTGGTTTAAACTGATTAATGACTTTAATAACAAAGAACACTCGTAAGATTTCAGAGAATAAGTAATGTGGAAATCACGTAGTAATTTTAGTTGACGATAAAGTGCCAAATATGATACCTTCTGCCTTATTTCCTAATAACCCGAAAAGCGAAAAATTGAAGCCTCAAAAGCGATAAATCGACAATTTGATCCCTACGCATTTTGAGGCATCAACAATTAATTGCCTCCACATTTTAATACTTCAAAACTCCCACACCAAAACAATATGTTCTCACATGATGACAACTATAACTTCAGAAGTTGAGTTTAATTTTGTTCGTAAAATTTAAATCTGCTTATATTTTATTTTATTCTAAAATAAGTAGTCATTCTTTATTTCGTGGCCAATATTTCTTGACACACATCCATATTTCAATAATCTTTACTGTATTAAGCACATAGCTGTCCGAAAGTTCGCTGAATTTGGCTGAAAACTGACATATTTCATTCCATATCTACCATCGGACTTAATTTTAAAATCGCAATAAAGAGAGAGCAATGCAAGGAATTTGGAATTCCACGGAACCAGAAACTCATTTCCATAAAAATCCAGACTAAACTAAGTTCGTGGATCAGGACAAAAAAAAAGTTTTTCAACGTCGTTACGAAATTGCAGACATTCTTTTCTTCAACTAACATCTTTCTTCTTGGTACATCTTTAATTCTGAAAAATTTTTAATGAGCCCGAAAAAAATATAGAAACATTCTTCTACAAAAAGCTTTAAAAAATCCTTCTTTAAATTCTTTTATCGATGCATCTTAATTCTTTTTCAGAGGAATCTCTTTTATACATATTAATAAAGAAAGTTATCTAAGATTGAAAAAAGTATGATAAAAAATATCCTCATATTACATTTTTGATTCTTAATTTAAATCCATTTTGAAAATTATGTTCATTATTAAACGACAATAATTCGGAAAACAATCATTCTGGTTAGAGCTAAAGCCAATTTCATTATTTGATATTTTTTTATCATGTGAGAACATGATTTTGGTTTGAGGTTTTTGAAGTCTCAAAATGCGCATGCAACAAAATGACGATTTATCGTCTTTGGGGCATCTGTTTTTCACTTTTAGGGTAATTATAAAATGATGAAGAAAGTTGTAACATTTGGAGATTTAGTGACAGCTAAAATTACAACTTGATTTCTAAATTATGCATTATCTGAATTGTTACGTGTTTTCTTAATTATTTAAGTCATTAACAAGTTTAAACCTGTTTGAAACAGTCACGAGACTATCAGACTACGAATGCGTTGTTATTTAGAAAAATGATGGGTTTTTTTCATCTCAAAATCGGCCGAGATCTAAAACTTTGTTTGCCAGCTAGAAAAATTGAAGATGAATGTTTTTAAAAAAATTTTATCTATCTATCTATATCTATATGCACTGAAGTGACAAAAGTCATGGGATGACTGTTAATATTGTGTCAGTCCTCCTTTTGCCCGGCGAAGTACAACAATTCGACGTGTCATGGAGTCCACAAGTCGTTGGAAGTCCTCTGCAGGAATATTGAGCCATGCTGTCTGTATAGGCGTCCATAACTGTGAAAGTGTGGATGGTGCAGGAGTTTGAGCACGAACGGACCTTTCGATGATGTCCCATAAATGCTAGATGGGATTCATATAGGGCGATCTAGGTGGCCAGATCATGCGCTGGAATTGTCCGGAATGTTATTCAAACCAATCGCGAACAGTTCTGGCCCGGTGACATGGCGCATTGTCATCCATAAAAATCCCATCGTTGTGTGGGTACGTGAAGTCCATGAATGGCTGCAAGTGATCTGCAAGCAGCTGAACATAACCATTTCCAGTCAATGATCGGTTCAGTTGCACCAGAGGACCGAGTCCATGCCATGTAAAAACAGCCCCACCATTATGCAGCCACCACCAGCTTGAACAGTGCCTTGCTGACAGTTTGGGTCCAAGGCTTCGTGGGGTCTGCACCACACTCGAGCTCGTAACAACTGAAATCGTGACTCATCTGACCACGCCACGGTTTTCCACTGGTCTAGGGACCAGTCGATATGCTCACGAGCCCAGGAGAGTCGCTGCAGGTGATGTCTTGCTGTCAGTAAAGGCACTCTAGTCGGGCTTCTGCTATCATAGCCCAAGGAAGACAAATTTCGCCGCAAAGTCCTATCGGACACGTCCCACATTGATTCCTGCAGTTATTTGACGAAGTGTTGCGTGTCTATTAACATTGACCATTCTACACAGACGTCGGTGGTCTCGGTAGCTAAGTGCAGGTGGTCGCCCACTGCGCTGTCCATGATGGGATGTGATGCCTGAAATTTCATACTCTCGGCACACTCTTGATACTGTGGATCTCGGAATGTTGAATTCACTAACGATATCTGCAATGGAATGATCCGTGCGTCTAGCTCCAACTAACGTTCCACGTTCAAAGTCTGTTAATTCTCGTCGTGCCGCCATAAATCACGAAAAACCTGTTCACATGAATAACTTGAACACAAATGAAAGCTCGGGAAAACGAACTGCGCATTTATACTTTTTCGCTGCGATACTACTGCCATTTGTATATTTGCATATTGCTATCCCATGACTTTTGTCACTTCAGTGTATATATATATATATATATATATAAAGAGATCATTTTAAGTCTTTTGGGCTCTGATCCAAATTACAGAGATATCTTTCTTTAGTGAGATTTATAAAAAAAATTATGTTTTAATAGATCTCTTTTCTGAAATAATTCTCTAATTAACATCTTGATTTCCTACACTAAAAAATGGCTTTTTTAAAGGATTAAGGCTTCTGAAATAATAGCAATAGCTTATTGCCAATATTTTGAAAGCATTTTATATAAATTTTTCCAACGGAAAAATTATAGTGATAGCATTTTTTATATTAACATATTTTTCCGATCATCTTGGTAATCAGTTTTCCATACACTTGTGCGTACGTAGTAATGAAAGGGATGGCGGATTTCCCATCTGCAATGATGTTTATTTAGTTTACCAATACATACTGTTCAATCGTTCATCCAATCCAATTCTGTAATCATCCGCAAATTGGCGTATGCTCCAAGAAATCATGATTTTATTTCTTGAAAAAAAAGGAGCGAGAGGAAAGATGAAAAGAGGAAATGCTTATATTCAACAATAAGTCGATCATTCTCGGAATTAGAAGGTAAAATAAGTGTATATTTTTCTGCGTATCATTCCTTAGCAAGGTAGAATTGTCGAAAAGTATAGGTCTCGGATCTTGAAGTGAACAGTTCTGTTCAATTGCTGTTACAGAAAACTTTAACGAGGAGAAAAAGAATATACCTAAAGATGTTTAGACATATTTTCTGAAACTAAACATATAAATGAATAATAAAAAGTGCCTGAGAATCCTATAGTTTACTGGATATCACCTATTTGTGGAATTAAATCATCCGGAAATGACAGTTCCGGCATCCTGATACTATCAATAATCATTGATGCATACAATACATCTTATCAGTATGATAGATGTTATTACATGACCTATATGTGTCCTGGTTTTAGAACCATTAATCAAAGAGAATAGAAAATAAATGTCTTCCTACTTTTTTCGAGTTTTTACAAAACTAAATAAACTTTGCCTTTCTGTGAAAGTACATCTTAGGAAGCACATTAGCTATGGTTGCTGCAAGCTTAAAATTATTGCTAGTTTCTTAAAAAATGCCCAGTAATAAAAATTATTAGTTTCCAACAAGAAATAAAATTGTATTTAACATTTAAAGCAATTCTACAATCATGACTTATGGCATTTATATAAAATAAAAATGTATCGACTTTTCACCTTTCTGAAATTAATTTATGCTGAAATATAAATTACTCATTAAATTATTTATCTCAATTAATTCTTAACGTTATTATAAATTTTCGAAAAGCCATTCCTCTAGGGCATTTCCTATGTAAATTTTAATTTGAATTTATCGGATTCAAAATTCATCGCGAAGTTTTTCCGATCTTTTCAATTACACTTAACCTTTAAGGAAGAAGATTTGTAATTACTAGCTTAAATATGTCTCAATTTCAAGATTAATTTAATTTTGGATTAATTATAATAACGAAAGATGAAATATCTTCGTAATTTTCGCGAATTATATGATGCATTGTTTATAATTGCAGAAATAATACATGAATATATTTGAATTAAGAATTTGAAAAATTAATTTCAGTCCATTGCACACAGTAAAGATTATCATTTGTTGTTTCTATTTCAAAATAGAACGTCTGTTATTAGAAGTTTACTCTTACTCGATGTGTAAGCATATGAATAGAAAAGGGATAAGCTTATGAGACAATGCGATGCAAATTTTATGTACAAAGTTTTAATACTAGGGTCGTGTGTGTTTGAATTTCAGGACAATGTTTGGTAATCTTCCTAATCGCGCTATTCTAGCAGAAAAGATATTTCTGTTTTAATTTCGGTCGTCTAGTTTTAAGAGACATTCTACCACCCATTTACATATTACCAGTCTGTTTATCAAACATTCGACAAGATAAAACACCGGCAAGTGCTTATCCGATACAGAAAATAGGATTCGAGCAGATGTCTCATCTTTCCAGGAAATTGTCCATATAAACATTTTATAGTTTGTATGTTATGTACATGTTAACTTTTCCTCTCGCATATTTAGATATCGTCTGTAATAATAATACTAGTTGCATTTTGTTTGATAATCAAAATAAATGTTGTTGACTCAAAATACACTTTATGTAATTTCGTTATGATTTTCAAAAGAATTATTTAATGATGCACCTAATATTTAAAAATCTCAAGAATCCTTAAATTACTCGCTTGTGTAACTCGATACTGTTAGTATTTGAACAGATAGAATATTTTGGTTAATTTTTTATTTAATTCCTGATATCCGAAAATTTTGAAATTTTTGTTTGGCACTAGCAGTTATTTTACTTCCGAGTTCGAGCACGACGAGCTATTTTTTCGTTGTTAGTTCATCGATTATGTTTTGATTTTTATGAGTGATAATATATTGTTCTGATTATCAAATTCGATTATCATTAAAAATTAATTTATGATTATTTAAATAATGAAATAATGATAACTAGATAATAAAGCTGAAAAGTTAAATAAAATTTTAAAAACTCCCTAATTTTATTAATATATTAATAAGCAAGGTAATTATTAATAGACTTGATAATTTATTATCATGTGAGAACATGATGTTATTTTGGTTTCAAGCTTTTCAGCCTCAAAATACGTTGGCAACAAATTAGCGCTTTTGAGGTATCTACTTTTCGCTTTTAGAGTTATTAGAAAATAATACATAATATTATCACATTTGGCGATTTATCGCAACTAAACTATTAACTTGATTTCCAAAATAATCCATTCTCTGAATTTTTACAAAATGTCTTGCTTAATTTAAGTCATTGGTTAGTTTCAACAGGTTTTAAGAAATCCCGAAACTTTCAGATTACGCATACGTCGATATTTTAAAAAAACAATGGAGGGATTTTTTTTTTTTTCATTTCAAAACCGGTCGAGTTTCAAAATTTTGTTTGCCAGCTATAAAAATTGAAAATGAATGTTTTAAAAAAATGTATGTTATATATATATATACATAGAGATTGATACTGATAGAGAAATATCATGATTGTTTCAAACATGTTTAAATTGGTTAATGACTTAAATTAAGACAAATAATGACGTAAAACATAATTTTCTCACATAACTTAAAATTTACCGTTGTAGATTTCATTTTTATTTTTATTAAGCTAATTTTATTAATTTATTTTTTACCGCCTACAAGTGATGATACCTAGCTGGGACATTCAAGGATATTAAGAATATATATTTTGAAGGATATAACAACCACAAAGAAATTATACACAAAGAGTGATCACAAAGCTATTAGTCCTTTTCTAAATAAATGAAACTGTTAATAACTGCTATATTTTCACATATGGTTATTTATATATACTGTAAATAATGTTTTAAAACTTAAAAATGTTTTAAATATATCATAAAATTTCAAAGTGAAAACTATCAGTATCTCAAACACAATCAAAATATTATTCCAATTCTCGCCATGCACTGTTTAACACTGCAGTTATTGCACTAGAAAAAATATCTGAGATCATAACTTTTACTTTGTCAATATCATTTACTTGTGTTGCAAATTCTCTTTCTTTTTTTTCTAAAGCCAAAACTTTTATCGAACGATAATGGCTAATTTGTGTCCGTGGAACCAAAAAACACATTTAACATTTTAGTTCATTGATCCACCATTTTTGAAACAATCAAATGCAAAAATCATTATCTCTGAATTAGTAGCACCATCTATTTGATTTAAAAAAAATTGAGACGGGATTACTCCCCAGTGAAAAGTTTACAATATTGTATTCAATGACTCGGTCTTTATAAATTTTAATAACCTGTTCAAAATTTATAAAAACCTTTCAGATGAAGAATTTAAACCTAAACTGATAAGAAACTAAGCGATTTAAATGCAGAATGAAACTGAGGTAAAATTTCTTAAAAATTAATTTAAATTTATAAGTTTCGTGTTTAATTTCTAAATAATTTTATATAATGTATTTGTACTGGGAATCGTAACAAAACCACCTTATTTAATATTTTTTTCTTGGCCTTTTCTCTGTTAGGATTAAAAGACTCACAAAACCTTTAAATATAATATTTTTAAAAGATGAAAGTCGGAAATCACATGAAACAAGCAAACCTTTACAAAGGAAAATAGTTTTTTACTTGAATTTCCTAAGTGGAAAATAGCTTCTATTACTATTTTTTTTTTCAATTTCACATTAAATTCTTCCTAAAGGATATGAATAGCTTGATTGTAAAAAGAGTTACATTATTTGTGTATTTTGAATTTTCAAAAATAAATAGATTGCGTTTTATATATTTTAGTCGAGCGTATAATGGTAACATATTGTTGTTGTTGTTTTTCAACAAGAAGTTACGAAGTGAAAGTTCAATTCGGAATAATATTTTTTACGAAAAAAAACTCAATCATGTTATTAAATCTGAAAAATACCGGCTTAACATGATTAAAATACTTTTTTTCCAATAAACTATATTTTGAATAATACAAAATCATTTTCAAAATTTCGGCACTCGAGATATCAGATTATTATTTATTTATCTATTGAAATTATAAATCTATGACTCATTATAATTTCTAAAGTGACTTACAAATAATACTTAATTACTTTTTTTAAATTTTTGTATGTATTGTATTCTTTAAAAATATTACTAATAAGCTACCAAGAAAAATTATCTAGAGAAATCAAGCGATTTTTAAAAAGTATAATTTCACATTCGAAGATGCATTTTTGGGTGGGAGTTTCATGCAGAGGTATCATTTTAGGTCATCATAAAAATTCCTTTAGATTTCCTTTCAAAATGAGGCTAAGATGGTGAAGAAGAAGAAATGTAAGAGAATCCACTAAAATGCAATAAAACGCTAACCTCAATAATAAAATTCCAAGCTACGACACTATGCATCTTGAATTACTAAATATATCCTGTAAAGTCATATTACGAATTCTTTTCTTCGAAATAGTTTAAATTTTTACTATATTTTCTGCTTCAGAAATTTTTATTGCAACATTACTGCAAAGGGGAATAATATAATTTCATATGACTCGACATCTGGTATTTTCGATACCTTGTTCTAAAAGGTCCTTTTTTTTCGAATAAGATATCGTCCTTCTCATCTTAAAACGCTTTATATGACGCAATCTACCTCAAAACAATTTTAGTATTACTCCTCAATGATATGTAAAGATAAGAAAACGAGACCAAAATAGCAAAAAAAGTATATAAATACTTTTTTAATACATTTAACTTGAGTATATATCATAAATGAGCTTCAGGGATGCTGTTACTGAAATTCCAATATATGGAAATTATAAAACAATGCCAGTTTAGCTTTTCTAGTTTATGATGTAAACGAGGAGTTTTGGTTTAGTTTAGTTATGTTAATATCCCGTTGAAAAACAACACTGGTAATATTTTGGGACGGATCTCGTAACTTTGAACCACGGTCAAATGACGAGGACAACACCTGAACTACTACCACCACCCCCTCTCAACTCCACACCACACCACATCAGTGGGAGGACGTTTGGCCTGACGGATTTAACGTACAACAGACCCCCTTGCAGGAGTGTTCTTCGATGGAATAGGGTCTCGAACTTGAAACCCTACGGCTCATAATCCGAGACCTTACCAACAGGTCACAGTGGCCCATGTAAACAAGGAAAATGCATGGCATCATCAAAAAATTGTACCTTGTAATTTTAGTGCATTTCTAAATTTTAGACTTCCCCTACTTCGAAAACTATATTCTCAGACCATGGATGTATCTGTCAGTGAAAGTAGTAAGCAAGGATCTAGTAAGTTAACCAAAGAAAATTTGGATTTTTATCAAAATTAAAAAATGCATATTCTTTAAATCGTTGTTTTGTATTTTCCATCATTGTGCTTATTAACATAACATAACACCTCTCCTGTGCTCTCGGTGCCTATAAGAATAAGTTATCTAACCAGTTGGAAAAGCACAGAATCGAAGGAAGCAAAAAGAGAAAATAAAGAAAGTAAGAAATTAAAGAAAGAAGGAGACGACAAACCATCCAGGTATCTCCAGGCAGAATCCCATTGGTGTCAAATCCTATACAACTGCATTCAATTTTTGGTAAAGTAATAACTAGACGGAGGGAACAAGAATAATTAAACAAATGCTGACTATGGGTTAAACATACAGGGAAATGAGATTGCTAACTGAAAAGAAAAGATGAATAAATTACATTGGGAACATCTGTGTGACATGAATCAGCAAAAAACAATCAAAGTAGAGTCAGAAATCTGCAGCGTCCATCTGGGTCCTGTGGTTTTGTTTTCCTTCTTGAGACCTGCACTTTTAAGAGACAAATTTATAATTTTGGCTGATTTTGATCGATATTTTGATCTCAGCTATTGTATAGCCCTGAAGAGGTCTTGGTATTTGTGAATATGGTTTACTATGGAGTGTCTCTTTTCCTTATGAAAAGAACAGAATACTCAAAGCAGCTCCGACCAAAATATATGAAATCTGAACATTTTCTTAACTTTAGAATAACAGATTTATTATAAATATTCGACGAAATCTATCAAAGAGAAATCTTTCAGAAAAGGGTCCATTTGTATACTACAAAAGATATATAGTGTAAGTGTATAAGGAACTCTAAAATCATCCATCGATTTGTCAAAGAAAAAGATAACTTAAGAACAGCAAATTATTCAAAGGACATTTGGATTCCTATAAAAAAAAATTACAAAATTCATCAAACAAGAATTCTTCTGACTGCAATCATTGTTGTTATGAACTTTAAAACAATCAAAATAGCTCCAACCTTAAGATATGAAATTATGCTGATATTTTCTCTAGAATTGCAGAATGTATAATAAACGTTGAAAGACATGTATTTAAAAATCTTTTGCAAAATTATACATTCATCTGGGGAAAAAGGTGCATTGCATAAGTGTATAAAAAATTCTAAAACAATAGCTCAATATTACTGAATGTATTCTAGAAAATTAAGCAAATGAAATTTAGATTTCAATCAAACTTTTAACAAAATTCATCAAATCGGAAATTATCTATCTATCCATCATTACATTTATGAACAAAATATCACAAAATAGCAAAGACTTAGATGTAGGATATGCCAAATTTCATACCATATATAGAATTGCATATGCATTACAAAAATTCAACGAAATCCAACAAGAAGAATTTTTCTGTGAAAGTATCCGTCTTTCTAGTTAAAAACATATATTATGTAAGTGTATAAAAAATTTTAAAATCATCTATTGATCTGTCAATAATTTAATAAGAGATAATATAAGAATAGAGCAAATTAACCAAAGGTAATTTGGATTTATATAGGGTGCGCCAGAGAAACTGACTTGTTTGAAAAAAACTCCCGAGCGGTGAGTTGGGTGGTTGATATGCAGTGCTACTGGAGGGGAAAATCCCCAAATTTGTTTCTCCCTCTAGTCAGTTGCCATCATGCTCTGGCTAGAGAACAACGGGCCTACGCCGTCGAGGGCTTCTTTTCTAATGGTCGCTCTTTTGTTGCTACGCAACAGGCTTTCCGCGTTAGCTTTGAAACTCCTCCTCATAGACCCGTTCCTGGCCGTAATTTGATTTGATCGTGGATTAACTTATTTCGGGAGTGTCCCTAAACTCAGAAATGGACATCAATGAACCACCAGAACTCCGAAAAATATCGGAAGAGAGAGGCAGTCAGTTCTGCGTTCGGCTCACAAATATGCAGATGCTCTGGGAATTTCTGACACCACGAGACTTTCCTCCATCAAGATCTTCCATTTCATCCCTATAAATTGGCTGTTGTGCAAAAATTAACACGATTTTGTTGCCCGTCAAAATACATGTGAAATGCTCCTTAACAACCTTCCTGAAGACGTTAATTCCTGTCGTTTCCTGATCGTTTTTTTTAGTGATGAGGCTCACTTTGAAATCCCTGGTTTGTGTCGATCGACATCGGATAATAGTTCACCTCCAGAACAACATTTCGACGCCATTGCCAACATACCGACTGATATGCTGCAAAGAGGACACGAGCTTCAAAAATCGACTTAATCAGTTTATGCACAATGGGGTCGCCATTTAACAGATGTCATTTTCAAAACTGTATGAAAAAATTTGGGATATTGTATTCTCAAAAAAAAAAGAATTAAAACAATAATTGAAGTACTTTTGTTTTTATTGTCCTTTCAAATAAATAAGTTTCTCTGGCGCACCCTGTACAAATGGATTTAAAATAATTTCTTAAATCGGAGGTTCTTTGAATGTCCATCCAACTTAGATATAGGAAATTTGCATATTTTTCCAACACAAAAATTGCAGATGTATTGAAAATTTTAGAAAAAAAATCTATCAAAAAGAAAATTTCTTCCGAATCTATCCATAAATCTACTCAAAATGACATATTGTGTAAGTATATAGGAAATTCTAAAATTGTTGGTCAATCTTACACAAAAAAATCGAACAAGTTAAGCATAAAATTCGGATTTCTATCAAAATTTAACAAAATTAGTTAACTGGTGTTAGTTTCTCGGTCTGTCCATCATTATTTTATAAACACAGTAACTCAAAATAGCATCAACTTTGATACATGAAATTTAGCATGTTTTTCCAACACTAGAAATGCAGATGTATATAAAAAATGTTGAAAGAATTCTATTAAAAAGAACTCTTTTTCAAATTTGTCCATCTATCTGTTCCAAAAGATGCATTGTGAAAGTGTATAAGAAATTCTAAGAAAAATTTTTCGGTCTTGTAAAATGAAATCAAGCAAATAAAATTTGGATTTCTATCCAATTAAATGAATTTTTAACAAAGTTAATCAAATTGAAGTTCTTCTATCCGTCCATCATTGTTCTCATAAAAATTGATTCAAAATAGCCCCAAATTAAATAGGGAAATGTTGCATATTTTCTAACACAAAAATTGCAGATGTATAGTAAATGTTGGGCGAAATCTTTTGTAAAATTATCAGTCTATCAATTCCGAAAGGTATATCAAGTAAATCTAAAAGAAACTCTGAAACCATTGTTGATTCTTAGAAAATGAAATTAAGCGAATAATGTCTATCAAAATTCATAAAAATTGGAGTTTTCTTATCTATTAATCACAGAGCTTACGAACAGAATATCCCAAAACAGCATCAACCTGGATAAATGAATGCTGGCATATTTTTTCTAACTCTAGAATTGTAAATGCATAAAAAATTTTAAAAGAAATCTTTTGCAAAATTATACGTATATCTATTCCAAAAGGTGTATTGTAAGAAACGCTAGAGAAAATGTTCCCACTGTTTCAATTAAATTATTCCCAGACTTTATCTTTAAATCAATATACTTGCAGTGGAGAATAAATTATATCTAAACAGTTACTATATAAGCCATTCCTATAATGCGGTATTCCTTATACAAGTAGGCAAAAAATATTTGAAAAATAAATTTCATTTTAGTAAAATGAAAATTTTTTTACAGTCGATAAACTCGGAAGAAAGAAATCATTCATGTTAGTTTTTCAGCCCTAAATTTATTTCAAGGACGCACTGGATTTGTTTAGATCGTGAATTTACAGACTTTTGGAAGAAAATTTATTTCTAATGCTGACTCACTCTGCATATGACAACATATCAGCTCTTCTCCATGATAACCTTTGAGAGAAAAGATATATGTAATATTTCAAAAAAGCTTGGATATTTTATGAATAGAAATAAATAAGTGAAGCACTTTGTTATAAATTTTATACTGTGTTTATAGTTTGTTATTTGAGAAAAGCATATAAAATTGGTTGGTGGTTTTACATTTTTGTTATACGTCAAGAAGTATAAAATGTTTATGGGAACTCTCAAAACTGGTTATGTTCTGAAAGTATTTATCTAATTTTCTTTATAGAACGGCAAGGAACGTGAGGCAAAATCAGCATAATATTGTAAGTTTCTTTGTCTGTATCCATTAGATAATATTCGCAGTTTGCCAAGTGATAATGACATATATTTTAGTCCATTTGCAACGTTAATAGCATTAACGTTTTACAGAATTTTGCTCATTTTGTAACATCTGCTCCCAATTTGCTGAAGAAAATTGAGAAAGATATTAAAATATAATTACTTAAAATATTAAATGAAGCAATGCTCAGTTCACAAGAGTATTTGCTTTAGTTAATATTTTAATACATAGAGCACGTTCTCTGCTCATATGTAATTCTTACTCCACTGCTTACATACTGATAAAAGTTTAATAATAAATTGACTTATATTTAGAATATATGCTTATAAAAGTGTGTGTGTGTGTGTGTGTGTGTGTGTGTGTGTGTGTGTGTGTGT
>JAPMOQ010049901.1:136944-155950 GCA_026543055.1 Argiope trifasciata
AATACTAGTAGAAGCGAGCAAACGGTACATAGATAATTTCTTCCTGATGTTAGGTTCAATACTAGTAGAAACAAGCAAACGGTACGTAGATCATTTCTTCCTGACGTTGGGTTCAAAATTTGATACCTATCTATATTTCTCAGAAATAAATTAAATAGAGTTCCTATTTATTCTAATTATTGTGTTTACATAAACCCTGACAGACAGATAAATATACCATGAACAATTTTATTTGAAAATTTGGCAGGAAACTACGATTTTACTTTTCTTAATTTTAATTTATTACATTCTTATACACAGTATGCAGGTCTGTCGTGGCCTGAGGTATGATCTCAGTTCCGAGACTGGATATTTCCCGTTTCGAGACATTTTTCTGCCTAAGAATCGCAGTGTAATCTCTAATTCCACGGTAGTCACATATTCCCCCAACTGATGGGTGAGGAATTCTGGAGAGGGTGCTCCAGCTCAGCTAGGGTCCTCGTCATCTATCAGAGATTCAAATTTACTTCGACCAACTCAAAACAGCACTATTGACCCTTTAAAACGGGACTTTAATATAACTTAACAATGCGTTTACAAATAATCGAGAGAATATTGTAATCTTCGAAAAATATGAGCTCCAGAATTTGACAAATCTGCACCCTAGGGAGAAAAATTAGATATGTTAAATTATTTCTACTTTAATTGTTTCCAATATAAGATTAAGAATGTTTTGTGACGAATTATTAATGTTAGTACTGCTTAAAAGTAATGAAAATATCCCATCCTCTTTTACAGTATAATGGATTTTATGATGAGTTATGTGCATATGGTAAATGGACCTTTTTTCTCTACCAGTCCCAAATTTAATACGTAACAATGATTCTGACGAGAAAATCATATCAAAAATCTTTTTTCCTTTAATTTTTTATTACTTTGATTCAAAAAATGCTTATAGACAGATAGATATACCGAGAAATTTTTTTTCTAAAATTTGGTAGGCATCTGTAATTTTTGTTTAACTTAATTTATTACATTTTCATAAACTATAAAACTGAGCCGCAGTAGCTAGGTTACTCGACCTCTGCTTCACGGTCCAAGTTCGAAACACGTTTCCGCGAAACAGAACAATTCAAACGTTAGTTTCGTCTTGGTCATACGTCCGCCTTTTGCTGTGGTACGGTAGCTAGGAGACGGAACTATCAGCTTAGCTGCCATCTAAGTCATCAGACTGCGATTTAGAAGTATGAAATCCGATCCAAACTAGCCCTAATGATGCTTTAACATTGGAAGTTAATATTACTAAATTAAACAAACCCAAAAACTATTATAATCTTCAAAAAATTCAAACTTGAGAGCTTGGCAAACCTTCCTCAATTCGAAAATTTTTCATTGAGTGTGTGTGGCAATTTATCTATGAACACGATAATTCAAAACGTTTTTACGATAAACAGCTGAAATTAGGCATGTGGAGTTATTACAGAAACTCTCAACATTGGGACTTGAAACAAGGGATAAAAATATTGCCATGTCGGACATTCAACATTTCTTTATCATTTGATAAAGCAGAAATTAATTTTTTCTAAGTATGCATTCTAATGAACACATTCCCTGTTTCAAAACACATCATCCAATATGAAAAGTATAAAGAGCAAAAAATTACTGGTGAGTATAAATAAGAGCAATCTGACTCTAAATAACCATTATGCTGATTTTAAACTAAATTTTTATTGATTTAAGTAAACTGAATACAAATTAGAAGAATATTTGTTGTTATTAAAATCAGAGGACATTCAATATAAGGTTAATATTACCTAGCGGAATGATTTTTATTCTGATCATTGAGTGTATAATAATAAAATTAATTTCAAACAAGTAAAAATTTGTTTCATTTCAAATCTTGTATACAAAACAAATTTACTGCTGAACTTTAAAATATGGGAAATCTTATTCGCTGTCTTATAGTAAAATATTTTATATATAAATTATTATTTTAATATGTATATTAAATACCATACTCTAACTTATGAAAACTTAATCATATACACACACACACATTTTATTATTATTATTATTATTATTATATATATAGAGAGAGAGATATAGAGATAGAGATACTAGCCGCCTTTTGCGACCAGCTGGTTCGCCATGTAAATGTGCTCTAAAATTTTCAATTAAATCACTTATTCATTAGCCTTGAAGTAATTCCGGACATTGATTGGCCTGAAATTAATATTTTCTTGAAGATGATGGACGGAAAGTTCTAAAAGAACACGTTTTCTTAATAATATTCTTTAATTTTGTAAATCAGTCAGTTTTAACTATCGGTTATGCTTCCAAAATATTAAAAATGTTTTTTGGTGATGTTGCAAAAAATATTAAATAGGATTTTTTTAAAGAAAGGGGAAAAAATTATTGAATTAATGAATCAGATATTGCAAACGATTATAGAAATCTGCCATTAAATCGGGATTTCAATGCATATCCTGTCTAAATTCAATCATGTTTACCATAAATAAAGAAGATTTATTGAATTAATGATTTAGATATTACAAGCGATTATAGAAACCTTTGCTTTGCATTTACTTTTTTAGAAAGTATCATATTTTATATTTTATTTTATCCAGTCACGTGCTGAAAGTTGCATTTCTTTAGATTTATTTGGATGATAGGTTTTTTTTATTTGAACTTCCGACATTGTTTACTTTTATTGTATCCAGTCACGTGATAAAAAACATGGTTAAATATTTCTTTAAAAATTCGTAAAAAATAGTAGCTTAAGTTACACATTAAAACACTGATACCATTAGAAAGCTAATTTTTTAATCTTTAAATTGATGTAAAAATCATGTTTCTGCGATCATATTTTCGAAATTTATAGCGGAAAAACCTCGAAATTTCGCTTAAATTTTAACTGATTCAAATTCTAACTAAAAATTCGAAAAAAGGGCTCCAATGTGCACATTCCCGACCGCCAAGGTATACATGTACCAAATTTGGTAGCTGTAGGTCAAACGGTCTGGCCTGTAGAGCGGCAGCACACACACACACGCACTCTATGTATTTTTATATATATATATATATATTAATACAAGTTGCTATTTCCTTATTATATAGTATACTTCTATTTTAACCTTCCAAATATATCCATCGCATTCCTGTTTCAATTAGCTTTAGTATTCATACAACAATGTATAAACCATGCAGTTAATATAAAGAATGTAAAGTCTGAAACGAAATTCAAAACTTTGCAGACAGCATCCAATTAACATGACTTCTTTTGATACATAGTCGAAATTAATACTCAAAGGATGGCATAGGAAGTCTTGAAAATGAAATATTAGCAGAATTATAATTTGAGTGTAATTGCTTTCTATACATGAACATATCTTTGTTCCCTTGTTAACAATGTATGACGCAATAGGGTTCTTGGCAGAATATAGTAAGTTACTGAATAATGATTTGTTACATAGTATTTTAAAAAAGAGTTTTTAGAGAAAAATAATTTGGTTGCTACTTTTGAGAATATACTGAGGAAATATACAAAATTATAATAATAAAAGGGAAATTATTATTATAATTTATTTAACCTTTATCAAATAACAACTATTTTTCAAAACTATTTTGTTAGAGTAATAAAAAGCAGGAGTTATTTTTATTCCCAGAATTCTTTTAATTATTTTGCCTTATATCCGTTCCAGTTAATACCTTTTTGATCAGTTTTATACTTTTTCACTATATATTTGTTAAAGTCATAACAATTATGACCGCACTATTTTACTTGCATTCCAGATTTCGTATTGATTGTTAATAAGATTAAGTTAAAGGTGAAAAAGTTTTCAAAGGTGACCAAAAGAATATTTTATACAATATATCACTTAATAGGACTAACATTATCTACCATTTTTCATTTCAAAATGCCATGGAAAAATTCAATAACAAATAAAAAACATGCTTTGACGCAAAAAAAAAATGTTAAAAAAAGTAAGTTATCAAATTTTAATAACAAAAATGTTTTAATTGTTCATAGGAATTTAATTTTTGGCATATCAGTAAATAAAAAATGTTATAAAGTTTTTTTTATTTTGAATTAGTATTTTTTAAAGTATAACGAGTAATTCGAAATTTGTTCTTTTTTAAGTCGAAGAATGATCCAATTTATTGTTAATTATAAACATCTCAACTTTTCATTTTTCTTCTCGTTTCTACTTTCATCACATAAACACATCCAGAACCATGTGCAGAATCGCGAAGGGTTTAGAATCATGAATAAACAATCTGATACTGAGAATCAAATGTTTTTCCTTTATCTTACTCTGAAAAAGTATGATTATTTTCCGTTTGTTATACGGGCGCAACGATCACCAAATAGGTGGAAAATTCCCCAAAAGTCGCCAAAATGCAAAATTATATGAGATTTCACGTTTAAATTCATCAAATTCACTATTCACTTAGCAAGCATATTTGCGTTTTGTTCACATTGGCAACATTTGTTTTGACGTTCGTTTTGCTTGGTGACTTGACTTGCGTTTGGCTCATATTGGCGACATCTTGCACCTCTAAAATGGAAAAGTACCCGCGAAAGTTTGAAGGTGGCTCATCTAATGTCACTTCCTCATCTGGTTACGATCCAAAATCTCGAAATAAAAGAATCTTAAAAGGATGTATTATACTTTAATATAAGAAATGAAACAAACCAAGATCTTCTATCTGTAACAAGTTATTTATAAACTTCCAAGAAGGAATTAAATTTTCATTTATTTTTACTTTCTCTACAATTAAGAAGCATGTATGAGTTTTTTAAAAACAACTTACTTTGAAATACGTTTTTAACAATTTTATTTTTAATTCATTGAAATTTTAACAATAATAAGCAATTATAAATTTTTTTATGCAATATTCACGATTATCTGGTAAAAATGATTGATGTGAGGAGTTTATAATTGAAGATTAGAATCTGATAATCTCGAAAAAATACTCCTTACCTTTTGCCCCCAGTAAAATTATCTGGTCGCCAAAAATTAATAATTCTTGGGAGACCAGATAATTCGATAGGATTATCAACCGTGTTTATTTTTTATCACATCTCTTATGCGCATAATCACTTACGGTCCCATCAATAAAAAATTTTTAATCATCAAAAATGATAAACACATAAGCGGTGTTGTTTTAAAAGCCTTACATCTATTCTATTTATCGACTACATGAATATCATCGACAGTCAAATTACATGGCATCAAATTAGCATGAAAAATATCACAGTTGTCAAGATCAAACATACTGCACATTGTCCTGTGTTGTGCTTTAGCTCCGTTTTCTTTTTACTACATTAAAACACGCACTAAACTACAACATCAAAATAGCTCCACACTTTTTACGAGCAACGTATAAGCAAGTCTAACAACATGTCAACTAAATTGAAACTTGTGACTAAAGAAAGTACAACATGTTGGAAATTAGATGCATAGTTAAAATCATTCCGGACTTCATTTACAAAAATTTTTTAATGATTGTTTCAAAAAAAATACATGCATTTCTGATATTGGCAAATAGTCGGAAAAATGTGTATATTATTACTTTACAAGCATTTAAAAAGAAAAAAGAAAAGAATGGTATTAAATTTTCTAAAAAATAGGAAAAGACTTTCAAATTAAATCTGGTGTAATAAAATTTTAGAGTTCCAAAACGCTCTGTATGACAACTTAATTAGCAATATTTAAAAGATCATTTTAAAAATAACTTTGGTTCAAAAATCACTTTAGAGTATTGTTTTTTTTTTTCGAATGATCGTAGTAAATATCAAATGTCATTTAATGTTTAATGAATTAAATAATGAAATGAATAACTCCTATAAACATACACTAACACTCCAAAATTTTGTCATCTTTAGGTCAAATGATATCTATCTTTTAGCTCTAGTAACTAAGCGTACCCTCATTTTTATTATTTAAAGAGATATGCGAATTAATAAATAAACACTCACTTCAGATACAAAAATATTATCAATAAAATTATTATTAAAATCCCTTAAAAAACAAAATACTTTTTAAATTTCATTTTCTATTCCATTTTTTAATTAATTTATTTTTTCTCTTTTGTGAAAGTTTCTTTAATAGAGAAATAGTTAAAATATAAAAAAAGGTTATTAAAAAATTCTGCCAAAAAATATCGTCATCGCAATCAGAATCGTTTTCCAAAAGTTCGGAAAAAAAATTGTTTGATTAAAATAAAACAAAGTAAATCGTTTTCTAATTCATTAAATTATGTTTAGAATTTTCAAGAACAGATTGAATTCGAAATTATTGTGATTTGTTATAATTGAAATGCAAGTATTAAAATCAACCGGAAAAAAAATTGGCAAAACAGAAAACTCCATTTCTTTTTCTTTTAAAAAAAATCATAATGGAATTGTAGAAAACAAATTAATTTTTCAACTCTAAATTAAAACGAAAAAAGTAATTCAAACTTTTTGAGTAAAAAGAACAATAATTGAAAATAGTTCCCTACGGGTTTTCTCTTGGTTTTGAAATATTCAAATTCTTTTCGTTCTTAAAATCATTTTAATAATATAAATATGTCTTTCGTATTAAAAATAATGAAATGCTTGTAAATTTGTTAGATGGATATAAAATGTTAGAGATTTTAGAAAGAGAAGCATTTAAAAATGTGTTTATCTCTTATAGCAATGATTATTTTATAAACAGTTGCTCGCTAATCAAGATTTTCATTAATATCAGTGTTTTGGATTGTTTGTATGAGTTTAGAAAAATGAAATGAAATGTATCTCAAGAGAAATCGAATGAAGCAAAAATCTTCAATTTGTTAAAAGCGGTAACATTAAAATTATAGGTTAATGATAAATTTTGAAAGAAAATCTTCCAAATAAATCTTTCTTCTTTCGTTTATATATATGAATAAGACTGCTCAATTTTTTTTATCAACAAAATTCCAGATTGTATCAAATGTTATTATCCATTAAAGGAAAGGTCAAATCCATTAAAGTATTGAATATCATAATGTACTTTTTATACATAAAAAACGACAAGTCAAAAACTAAATACTATATAAATGGAATTTAATAGTTGTTTACACATCAAAACAAATTTCGGATAGGAGAAATTTTAGGAAAGAATGTTTTTACAGTTCCTTTTGTCGTTTATGATAGATCTACTAAAGTCTTTCTTAGAAATTATCTTCTTTTAAAAAGATATTAAATTGCTGCTCTGACATCAAGGCACACAAGTATTAAAAAAATGTACAGCTCTTATCCTCTTGAACTCCTTTTAGAATATATATATATAATGATGCTAAGCAAGTAACACATCATATTCAGTGGTTTATGTGAAAAGGAAGAGCAATTTTATCTTACCATTTTTATAATACGTCTTTCATTATAGGTTCACTGAAGCATTAAATGATCTTTTCGAAAGCATTAAAATACTACATTGTCATCGATGCATACAAATTTACAACATTTCAAAAATCAAATCCTGATTGATTCATATTAGAATATGTACATTCAATAGTACAAAATTATGAGTCTACTGAGACAGGAAATACCTTTATAAAGTATTGATAATGTCGTGTCCACGTTTCCGCGGAAAGGGGTACAGTAGTTTCTGAGAGTAAAGACCCCTGAGCACTCGAAGGCAGAAGTCTGCCATCGGGTCTTTTAGCTCAAAAAGATGAAACACACACATATTCGCTTGAACAGCCCCTTTTTACTGGGAGCACAATCACACATCTCACAGATAGGACACAGAATAATAACCATGCCCGAACTGGCACTGGAATCCGGAACGCTCAGACCACTGTAAAGACACTAACTCTATGCCAGGATACCGGCTACTGAAGCAATAAATGATCTTTTTAATAGCCTTAAAATGCTGTATTGTCATCAAATCATACAAGTGCACAAAACTGCAAGAATCTACTCCTCATGCATTCATATTTGAATATATGTATACAACGATGCTCAGCGCGTAACACATCATATTCAGTGGTTTATACCGACGTCCAGGCATAAGGGTATTACGTATCTTCCCCATGATCTGGCCGTCCCAGGTTCGAGTCCCAGTTCGGGCACAGTTGTGCTTCTGTGCCCTCTATGAGAGTAGTGTGAATGGGCCCTCCCGTAAAAAGAAGTTGTGCAATTGAATGTGAGGCATGAAGTAACTAAGTCGTACTCTTGGTCCTAATTGACGCTGCTTAAAGAAACAAGAGAGGCTAATTTAGGCTTAAATCACGGACAGGTTTCTGTCAGCTGGCTTGTAAAAGGCCAAAAGTTACAACATGTGAGGAAATTTAGGATAGAATGATTTCACCGTTTCATTTGTATATCACCATTCATTATATGTCTATTGAAGCATTAAATGATCGTTTTGAAAACATTAAAGTACTGCATTACCATCCAAGCACATGAGATAAAATTGTAGAATTCTAATACTTGTGAGGTCATGTTAGAATAATTTCTTCGCATCCCTTGTATAATATCGTTCCTTTTAAGTCTATTTAAACTATAAATGATCTTTTGAAGAGTACTCCATCTTTTAAAAATATGGTTTAAAAATACTGTACTATTCTAGAAGCATATTATGTACAAAACTGTGGAAATCTAATCCTTGAATTAATCTTAGAATTTATGAATACGATGATGTTAATTCTTCATATTCAGTGAGAAATTTGAATAGAGATTTTGTTTACCTTGTTGAACATGATGTGAAAACAGAAATTTTTCTTTGAAATAATTTTCCTGAAAGCATTTAATTACTGCATTATCCTCAAAGCACACAAACCTTTATACAAAATTGTAGAAATATACTTCTTATGAATTCATATTAGAATGCATGTATACAATGACGCTAAGAGCATAACACTCCACTTTTAATAGATTATATGAGAAATTTAGGGCAAAATCATTTCCTCGTTTCACTTATAAAACGTCTTTCGTTATAAGCCTACTGAAAAATTTGAAAATATTAAAATACTGTATTATAATCTAAGCATACATGTATACAAAAGTGCTGAACCCTAATCATCATGAAATAAATAAAAATGAATTAACAAATTCCATTGTCATCAACATGAAATAAGTTAATCAAAATATCATTTTTAACTTCCAACATCTCACTTGTAAGCAAAACATCGTTAGATGTTAATAAAGATTTCTTTTATATTCCCAAGAATTTGAATTTATGTGGCTAAGGATCGAACCGAGTGTTCGAGTTTAAAAGGCAGTAACTTAACCATATGGCAAAAAAGTACACCTCTGTTTATTGAGTGTTTCTGGCTTATTATGACGTCACCATATATATACATAGATAAAATTTCATCTATTCTTATGTTTATAAAATACGTAGCTGTCATATTTTCACTAGAATAAAAACTGTAGTAAGATATCGCTTTATTCTAGAACATGACTATTTTAAGTGGTTATTAACTCGAACAAAAATTAATCCTAAAATATAATTATTATTATTATGTGATTATTAACTCGAAATGATTCTCGAATATACTTATTATAACGTGATTATTAACTCGAAATGAAATCGATTATAGAATACAATTATTATTATGTGATTATTAACAACTCGAAATGAAAAAGTAATCTTTCTTTAATAAGTCTCGCCCATCCGTATATCTTAAATACGTTTGCTAATTAAAAGAAGGTAAAATTTCTTTTCTTTTCTATTCTTGAAACAAAGTTAAAATTTGATGAAATTATTATAACATCTTTTCTGCCGATAATAATTAGTTTCACTTAACTAAATTAATTTCCGAACACCCTTGAGCTATGAAAAAGGCTAAAAAAATGTTTTTGTCGAGTTAATTGAGCAAAGTTGTCCGTTATTAAACTCCCATCTTAACAAGAAAAATTTGAAAATGTAAATTGCCATCCCTAAATTTATTTATCTATGAACTTATACGTGTTTTTAATAATATAACAAACTCAAACTTATTTTTTAATGAATTTACATAATCATAATAATATTATTTATTTTCTAATTATTCGTATGAACAATTGTACTATGTAACTGGAAGATTAAAAAAATAACTGGTGAAATTTCAGATGTTTTTCCGAAATGGTGAATTGAAAAGTGTTTTCAGACGATTTATTTAATAAACAAAACAGTGTATAACCAAATCATTAACGTTTTTAAACTTAAATCTTATAGCAACCAGTTGATTACTTAAATTCACTTCGTTTCCTCATATAGAAACTAAAAGGATTTCAAGGAATAATTGGTAAATAAATTAGTTTGTGTCTACCAAACGATTACAGCTGCAAATTCTCAGTTCTGGCAACATCTGCAACTTCATCCGGCAGCTGGTTGAATAATATGCTCTCAGAGTTTGAGGAACTTCTCGACATTTTGTGTAAGCTGTTTAAGTTTGTTTAGAACTCAGCATGGGAAGTATCTGAGAAATTCCCTTAAGGCAAGGTATAGATAAAGTAAGTCTACTGTGCAACATTGAAAATTCTATTTCGGAAGTCCAATAACAACTTGTTACAGAGAAACTTAATAAGGTTGATTCAATTGAATTTTCCTTAGTTAAATTATCATGTACACTAAATTTTTTAACAATATTTTTTAACCTGTAACTGAAGACATGAATTTCTTCAAACGGTCATAGAGACAGAAAGACGCCACCGTTATTTTTCTTTTTGTCTTATTGTTATTTTTCTATTTTGCCTTATTGTTATTTTTCTATTTTGCCTTATTGTTATTTTTCTATTTTGTTTTCTATTTTCTTTTTTTTTTCTTTTTGTCAATATTGAAAATATTATATATATATTTCAAACAATATTGAAATTTATTTTGGAAACATAATACATTTTGTAAATCCTGTAGTTACCAGAAGTATAAAAAATAACAATACTAAAAATTTTGAATGCTGGAAATATAAGGAAAGCTTAAGCAATTTTTAATGAATATTTGCTTCGTTTAGATATTACGGAATTACAGTAGTATTAATGATTGTAAAATTTAATAATCAAAAATAAAAATAATAAAATATTATTTTAAGATTATTCCTTCATCTTTTGAATAATTCAAATTAAAAGAATTTTCAGAGACATTTAAGTCAATGACTATAAATAATAACAAAACTTTAAAAGAATAACTCGATTATAAGTCCTTCATGCTTAGATTTTTGTCATCTTATTGCTGAAAGAACAGTTTGGAGGTACTAAGAATATTTTATTCAAGGACAAAAGATTATGTGGTAATAAGAGCTATTGAACAACGTGGAGTCATTTTAAATTCCTTCTCCAGTAACGCGTTTAATGATAAGTCTATCTTTAATACTTTTAATTTCGAAATGCAACTTAGCACGAAATGCAAGAATCTTACAAAACCGTTGCTATAAGTAATAAAATAATATTAAAGAAAAGTTTATTTTCATAAAACAAATGAAAATAAAGTATAGTCTGGCATTAACGAGTTAGTTGCTGTCCAGACTTCAAGCATTTAATGTGAGGGTGAAAAAATCTTAAATCAGTGATTTCGTCGCAAAAATATCAAATGGCTGTAACAAAAGCTATTACGTTGATATTGTTGAAATACTTTTTTTTTAATTTTCGTAACTGAAAATGTTTTAATCTTTTGATAAAAAAATTAGAAACAGTTATATCTGGCTACTTTTAACATATTTCATCTTTTAACTTATCAAACTACATATGGCTCTACATCCATCATTTGTTTGGCGTAAAACAGCCAAATTTGGCTCGTGTTTTAATATATTATCCTATATAATGGAATATATAATACTTATTGAAATCTAAAATCCAATCCTTAAATTATCAAAATAGGTCGATTGTTTCGATCAAAGAAAGATACCAAATGGAAAAAGTACTGTAAACTGATGGCACCCTAATGTTTGGTAAGTGAACAAAAAAAAGTCGAAGTTTATACAATTAGCATTTTAAATTGGTTTAGCTCGTCAACTAATACATGGATATTCTTTAATTAAAAGAAAAAAGTTCCATTTATTTCCAAGTAAAAAATTGTATAGTTCCGAGTGATGTCATTGTTCTTAGGAAATTACGGCATTAAAGTTATTTCATAATTTTAAATTCCAAATTCTTTTGTCATTCGTACTTTATTCTAATATGATGCAAAGTAATTTGAGCTATTCTGCTCCATTTCATTTGACATCAAACATATAATTATTTAATCAGTATCGTATCTGACATTTAGTCAACCGTTACTAATATGTAAATAAGATTTAAGACATGGTATAAATGCTTGTCATTATACTTTTAATGTGCATCTCAGGTCCTGTAATGACGGTGCATGCATTAACAAGCTATTCATCATATCTGTAAATATTTTATCACCTCTTTCAAGAGTTTTCTCCATAATAAATTGTGTCTAACTTAAGCATTTCATTTTGTGTGATCCAATCTTTGATTTATCATCACTTCCACTGAAGTTACTCTAATGTCAAACGGCTGATTCTAAATATTTTAGAATTCTGAGCCATTATCTATGAATACATCTTTAACAATCGTGGAATATTCTGCTACATCTAGAACCAACAAATACCCAATTAGACATGCAACCTGTGAGCAAAATGTAAAATACCCAATGCACTGAAACATTCTTCCCGTATTTCCGTTGCTACAAATCACTGTTAGAATGAATTTTCTTTATTATAGTAAATGGTTCCATGTTTCCCATACCTAAAATTTAAAGGTAAACATAAAATTCAAACACACACACACACATATTATATATATATATATATATATATATATATATATATATATATACTGATGGAAAAAAACTCTCAACACCAAGAAAAAATTATTGCACAGTAATAAAATTTTAGGAATACATTTGTCTAGGTAACATATTTAATTGATTAAAGTTCCAAGATCACAGGTAGAGACATTGGCGAAAAGAGCCATTTCAAATGTGAAATGTTGGTACATTAGTAACTGGTGTAACCGCCAAAATTTTGAATTCAATCATGCAAACGTGCATGCATTGTGTCGTACAGGTGTCGGATATCAGTTTGTGGGATGGAGTTCCATGCCTGTTGCACTTGGGCGGTCAATGCTAGGACGGTTAATGCTGGTTGTGGATGACGCTGGAGTTGTCGTCCAATGATGTCCCATACGTGCTCGATTGGAGAAAGATCTGGTGATCTAGCAGGCCAAGCAACATGTCGACACTCTGTAGAGCATGTTGTGTTACAACAGTGGTATGAGGGAGAGCGTTATTCTGTTGGAAAACACCCCCTTCAATGCTGTTCATGAATGGCAGCACAACAGGTTGTATCACTAGACTGACGTACAAATTTGCAGTCAGAGTGCGTGGGAAAACCACGAGAGTGATCCTGCTGTCATACGAAATTGCTCCCCAAACCAAAACTCCAGGAGTAGGCAATGTGTGTCTAAGCCGCATACAGATCACTAGCAGGCGTTCATCTGGCCTCATAACGAACAAACAGCTATCACTGCGACCAAGGCAGAACCGGCTTTCATCAGAAAACACAACAGATCTCCACTCCGTCCTCCAATTAGCTCTAGCTTGACACCACTCACGTCGCAAACGGCAGTGGTTTGGAGTCAGTGGAATGCACTGTACAGGGCCTCTGGCTCGGATCTGTCCTTGAAGTAACCGATTTGTAACAGTTCATTGTGTCACTGTGGTGCCAACTGCAGCTCGAATTTCAGCTGCAGACGCAGTACGATTAGCCACAGCCATACGCAGAATACGACGGTCTTCCCACTCATTAGTACCACGTGGCCGCCCGGAACCAGGTCTTCTTGAGGCAGTACCTTCACTTGACCACTGCCGCCAATACTCATGCACAGTGGATACATTCCTGCCAAGTCTTTCAGCAATATCGTGGAAAGAAAACCCACCTTCTCGTAGCCCTACAACACAACCTCGTTGAAACTCAGTGAGCTGTTGATAATGGCTTCTTCGTCTTCTCAGAGGCATCCTTGACTAACATTAACCCACTACGTCAAATCTCAATTGTAAATAACGATCACGAACCTTACAGCGCTTATTTAAAGCAAACCTCATTTGCATGTTCATAGTGTCGCTACTAGCGCCACACTTACGCGCGTAGCTCGAAATTCGAATCGACGTCATCTTTCAGATGTATAAACACGCCTACCAAATTTCGTTTATCTAGCACAGCTCCTTCCTAGTGTTGGGATTTTTTTTCCATCAGTGTATATATAATTAACAATATAACAGGAAACAAAACTATTTACAAAAACTAAACTAAAAATATTAATCGGAACTAAAAATCATTTAAATTTAGTTTAATTTTTAGTTTTTAATTTTTTTTAGCTTCGATTCCTGTTTTTAGTTCAGTTTTTGTAAATATTTTCGTGTCCTGTTACATTGCTAATTTATATGATTCATCTGTATTTTAGTAGTAACAGCATTTGTGCTCACTAAATACGATAGTTTTTTTCAATAGTTTTTTAAAAATTGCAATCTTGTTCAAATATGAAATAATTTTTTAATTTCTATTCCTGTTTTAGTTATGTGTTTAATTAGTTTCGTTTCCTATTATATTACTAATTTATTATTTATATTATATTATATCATATATGAATGAATGTTTGCATGTTTCTTATGCTTTCCTAAACCGTTCATCCGATTGCGATGAAACTTGGTCAGTTTATTGTTTATGTCTACTGGATGGCTATAAGGATAATACAATTATCTAAAATTAAATCAAAAATTTGGAATATCAACCGCATCTATTTACCCAGGATGAATCTCCAAACAACATGCCGAGGAGACAGATTTTGTAAGAATTTTAAATCCAAGTTAAAGGTTAATATTTTGTAGCTACAGTGCGCAAATAACATGCAAGTTACTCTCAGAGGTAACAACTTTATTGCAAATTATGCGACGAAGTTATGGGGAGACCAACCCTGGGTTTTTTTAATTTTAATTAAATTTTAGCATTTTTCGCATTAACTAACAAAAGTATAGTAATACAAATAATTTTGCACCCTTTTAGTTTTCAAAAAATTATCTTAACTATATTAACGAATTTTTGGTGTTATCATATTTTCTATGTTTATTCAATTTTAAAGGAAAATATTTTAATAACATTTTCTAAAATTAAATTCGAGAATTCTGGACGAATATTAAACGAATCACGAGATACAATAAATAGTTTCTTTCATTACCATTCTGAAAGAACACAAAGTTTTGCAGTTCTAAAAGAATACACATATCTTATATATAAAAATGAATATTTTTTTGTTATTTTATATACTGTCATATCTTTCACCCTATTTAGATAAAACATTGCCAAATTATATATAATTACATAAAATTTTTGATTGATAATAAATATAAAAACCAAATGTAATTCAAAAGAGAAATAAATGACCATCTAAAAACATAAAATAGTGATTCAAACCAAAGAAACAACTGGATACTTTCGCTCTTTTCAAGATATTGGAAAAAAATAGTTCTTTGGCCCATTTCAAAATATCAACTATTAAATCGTTCAAAACAATTTGATCCATTTCAAATTCTAAAATGTTCTATTATCAATAAATTTCCATTAGAAAATTACCCAACAATTAAACTCTAATTCATACAAAAATGAGCAAAACAGCCATACTAATTTCCTCAATATACAGAAATTAATAGTCTTAGAACTTTTATCTTACATATCAAGGCAAAGCATTTGTCGAAAAAATCGATGAAATAATAAAATTATGCCCCGTCCCCAATACATAATCCTCTTGTCCTCCAGATAACCGAAGAGATGCCTATAAATAACCTCTTCCCAATATCTGAGATAATATAATGCCTGATTGATTCAGCATCAAAAGCACGCTCGACCAAGTGATAGGGCTCAGGGATAGTTAGGAATAGTTCTGCACTCGGGGGTGATCGAAATCATTGTTGCCCCTTTCAACTTCCTTCTAGAATGCGGTGAATTAAATCCCATATGGTAATGAATGATTCCAGTTAGATTATTATAATTCCGTAAAAATTATTCATATATTTATTTATAGAAATGTGTAAAGATGGTAAATAAAAGCATGGAAAAAGCAAACGTATACGAAATTAGATTAAAATCTTAGTTGAAAGTAAATAGTACATATAATAAGAAAATCATAAACCAGTTTAAAAGAAGAGCACTAATTCTTTATGCGAATGTTAAACCATTTTGAAAGAGCGATTCTTCTTTACGCGAATGTTACACCATTTTAAAAGAAGCGCGTCAACTTTAACCGAATGCTATACCATTTTAAAAAAGCGCTCTTCTTTAATGAATACTAAACCATTTTAAAAAGAGAGCGCTACTTCTTTACATGAATGTTAAACCCATTTCAATAGAAGAGTGCTACTTCACTGTATTTTAACCCTAGACAGAGTTCTGCTTTCAATTTTCTTTCATACTAGCACATAATGGAACATTGCGAGCTTTATTCATGCAAAATATTAAAATGATTTAAGTAAGCATTTTGTATTTCATCTCGTATACAAACAGAAAACTAATGGGAATGATTTCATCCAACTTTCTTGTCATCTCCTTTGACGCCTTGTGTAGTATTGGTGTACAAAAGTTACGAAATAGTAACCTTTGGAATGAATTCATATATACAGCATTTTTACTGAATTCAACGAGTGATCTTTGCCGATCAATAAACAGTAAAACATATTGATATTTATTTACAGGAAATAGAATAAGCATACAAAAAGAGCGGGGCATAAACAATAATGAATACCATTTAAAAAGAATAAAAGACATGGTTTTATATCATATGTGAAAAGAAAAAAAAAGAAATGTTTCAGTCTAAAAAAAGAGGTTCCATTTTAGCTCATATATTGTGTATTAACTTGAATTTTAAGAATCAAAAAATAACTTTGTTAATGATAATATATTGTTAAAAATCATTCAATAAATAATTTTAAAAATAAAAAAATTCTCAAAATTTAAAAAGTAATTTTGGAAATTTGTCAAAATTTAAACAAAATATAAGGCAATTAAGGCATACCCAACGAGGGTTTTGTTGAATTTTAAAACAATGTGAATAAAGGCAATCATTTGTTAGAAAACTATTGCGAAAATACTTTTAATATTATTAAAATTTATATCGTTAAAATTTTTGGAGCGAATTGTTCCGTGTTGAACAATCTATCTAACTAAAAAATAATTGTTCTTTATTTGGAAGCGCTTTGACAAACATTTTTCTCTGTAGAACAAAAAAAAATTACTACATTCTGCTACATTATTAATGGAAATGATCCTGTTATCAAATCTGAAAAAAAAATCCCTTTAATGTCAAAAAAGGCAATTATCTTGCAGATATGAAGATAATTTGTAAATGGAGAATTTAATAATCTTTCTAGTTTCAGCGTTAACACCTAGGTTAGAAAAAGAAACTTCTTTACAAGAATTCAGGAAAAAGTTCCGGTTTTTTATTTTATATAAATGTATAGTTCTTGCTATTACGACGTAAATTTATAAAGTATTCAAAATTCATCATATCTTTTTGATACAATTAGTCGTTCATCCATATGAATAATCGTACATTATATAATTTTATATTATATATATATATATATATATATATACAATGTGTAATAAGTATGAATGCATTGTCCAGATGAATGCATGCTTTTTTATTGTATAATCTACTATTTACAATACCACATAATAAAAAAGTTTTAATTAAATTTGTTTTAAAATTTAATGCTATGCAAAATAAATTTCAACAAATATGCATTTTAATCACAAAATTTCTTTATGCTAAATTTATTTCATACAAAATTGAAATTAAAAATTTCATACTAATTGTCTATTCGTCGATCATTCTTGTGGTATGTTTGACATGTAAAACATTCGTGCGACTTTGTCTTCATAGCAGATTGTTAAAGCTAAATCTGCAAATTTTTTTAAATATTAAATAAATTTTTAATTGAAATTCAAAAGTTTTACAAAGTTTTTAAGTTTTACAAAGATTACCAAAACATATCATTGCATAAACATCTTTTTATGCTAACTTAAAATTTAAAAAATATAGTTTTAAGTGTGGTCAATTTTATTTCTTTGCATTTTTTTATCTAATTTAATAAATCCTTCAATTGTTAAAATTCTTTTTAAAAACAATATTTTTTGTTGCGTTAATTACTATACTTATTCGTATGTCTTTTGTGATGACACTAAATTAATTATAAAGGCTATTATACATGGATTTATGTATGAAATAATATAAAAACTATTATTCCACAATATGAAAGATATTCAGATTATGTTAATCTTACTTTAATTTCTCTGAATTACGTTATTTTTTTTTATTTTAGAATAATTCCTCCATTAAAGTAAAAAAATATTTATTTTTTGCTTATATAAACTTAGTTCTTACTTTAGTTTTAGTATAATTCATCCATCACAGTAAAAAAGATATTCATTTTTCATGCATGTTAATTTCTATTAATTACCTTTGTAAAAAATTCTAAAGTTCGGTTCAGTGTTGCAAGCAAACGGCTAGGGAAAGAAAAGAGATCATATCTTTAACACAAACATTTATTTGAGACACGTACACACACATGACGACACAATACAAATATTTAAGTTTAACTGCTTTTAAACTTTCAAAAGGGGAATCTAAAAAGGAACTTATAGTTCATCGAAAGTTTGGCTGTTTTCGCCATCGAAGTCTCAAACGAAATTCTCAAGTTCTCAAGTGAGGAGTTCAATTTTTATACTGGCGAGAGCACCATCTATAGGCTGATTCTAAATTTTCCACACACTCCCCACCTGAACTCTGTTAAGAGTTCACAAATCTAAATTAAACTTCAATACAAATACTAGCAAAAACAAAAAATTACGAATAATTATTAACAATTACTAACATTTAAACTATTCACACATAAATTTAACTATATTTCAATAAACACATACAATACACATATAAATCAATTAACATATAAATGCACATAAAGATTCAGTAAAGAAGAAAAAAAAGGGGCATTTAAAGGAATAATTAAGCAACTTCGATAATAATAGTAATGAATAA
>JAPMOQ010049901.1:155960-212532 GCA_026543055.1 Argiope trifasciata
TTTTCAATTTTTCCCAATTTCCAAAGGAGTTTATTTTTAATGTTGTCCTTGACCTTATTTCTTATTTTAATTACAGGATAATCCATCCGTCACAACAAAAAGATATTCCTGCTTATGTTCATGTTAGGTTAATTTCTATTACTTACGTTAATTTTTATTTCAATTATAGAATAATCATCCAGCATTTGTACATTTCGTATTGAAGTTTAAACATGAAAAAAAATTCTGCATCTATCTGTACAAAAAGAATTATTTTTACTTTGTTAAAACTTAGGAAATACATTCGTGTGGTATTTTAACAAAGCGTAAATCAAATCAATTCTTTTTAGTTAAAAAAAACAATTTCTTTAAAATCATTGAATTTTAACTACACTATCATTTCAGCAACACTGTAAAGATACAGAAAATAAAACATCTGTTGCATGCGCCAACTCATTGCACCTGCACGCAACCTTTACAAAACAGTGAAAAGATTCTTTGTTGCGCTCAGTAATCATGTGAAGGTTAGGAAATGTTGGCAAGTATAGTCAAGGCTGCATTATACAAAGTAAAGTATAAATTTGTTTTACGAGCCAAAAGGGACCTGTAAAAGGATGTTTATAAGCGCTTTCGTCAAAAGGATCTAAGAAATATAATTCAAGCAAGGAGCTGTTTCTCAGGGAATGCAATTAGATTAATGTAATTAACACCGGTTTCGTGAAGCTCTAAATAATTCTGCGTTATATTTATAGACCTATTGTTGTCTGTTGTGAATACTTATACACCATTTTTAATAGCTTTTGGTTACGAAAGATTAAATTATTTTATTCAATTCAAGTATTACGTCCCAGTATGGCAGTTCCTTATGGATTCCAGCGTATTAGTGGTATGTGAAGTTTTTTTATGCTTGTTTTGGATTCTCCTTTCCGAAAATTGAAAATAAAAAATGGATCCGAATACTTTCTTTGAAAACTGCTACATAAAAAGAAAGTCTCATCAAACAGAAAAGAGTAATTAATAATGTATTCTCATTGAAACCAGACATTGTCGTTGAGTCTGCATAGCTAAATGGTTATGACGCTGGAGTCATAATCAGGAGATCATGTGTTCGAATTCCAGTAAACTTACAATTTGTGTACGTATCTTTCTTTGATTTATTTTTCGTTTATTTCGTATTCCAGAAGATTCTGGACCTTTTTTTTTAATTTACCAAATAAGTGCTCTGGACTTTTCTTACTGTCTCCTGAAAGATATTTGGAATTTTCCCTACTAGTATAAAAGCTGAAGATCTCTCAGTCACAGTGTTCTTAATTCAGAGTTGAGTTAATAAATTGATTTAACTGTACTTCCTGTGTTTTCTTGAATTCTATCTAAGTGACAATATTGTCGATGATGTCGTATCAGCCTTACGAAGGAAATGAGGGTGCAGTAGCTTCTGAGGATAAAGACCCCTGAATGATGAAACTCACTTACACAACCCCTTTTCACAGGCGGGCTTTTTCACACACCTCACAAACATTGGGAGGACAACTATGCCCGAGCCAGGACTCGAACCCGGGAAGCCTAGATAACCAAGAAGACACGTAACCTTTAGGCCTGAACGCTGTCAGTTGTATTGTTATGGGGTTACATTTACTACCAAATTGTTTTCACATATATCTTCAATTTCTTATTCCACATACAAATTAGGGTGATGATAAGCAAAATCATTTTTCTTTTACTCTTATAACTTTCTAATACATATCTGAAGAATACCTTTAAGATCTTTACCTGAATTAAGAACAAATTTTAGCTCGAAGAGGTCTGTGATTGGAAGTATCTGAAAGACGAGATACTCGTCGGTAACTTTGAAAGTGTTAAAGAAATCCATTTTTTCAATGTTGATAATTTTAGTTCACTTTTTTTCTACAGTTTTTAATGAACTTTTTTATAAATACATTAAGTATATTTTATATCAATGTGAGAACTGCTTTCATATACAAGTTACATGTAATACTCTTTCAAGTATAGCTATCGTTATTACAATTCAGAGTGATTTCCAAAGAAGAAATAAAAATAACATGAATCAATCGTATTATTATCATGTTACGATTTTTCAGCTAGGTATTCGCATGTTTCGTAATATTTTAGTATCGCATTTTATATAATATTCGTCAGTGAATAGTTTCTTTGACATTTTGTGTTTAATTCCTCCCTTTATGTTTTTGCTCTTTCCGGGAATTCTATATAAAATTAAAACATTAATAAAAGCATGTACTAAAACTTTTATTTCATTTTATTTATTTATTATTTTTAAGATTATGATTTGCAATTCATTTTTTATAAATATTAACGCCTTAACTGCTTTATTTCCTTTACCATCTATTAAGAAGAGATACATTCTAATTTGAGAATATTTTCTCATTTTGATTCAATTGGAAATCCATTGAACACTTGATTTATCTATGTATTCGAAGTAATTCAAATATCGAATTTTAATCTATATGAATGGTTTAATTTTTGCTTATAACTATCAAAATTCGATAAGTGAATGCAAGTTTGGCATTCGAGCAAAATAGTTAAGCGGTTAAATAATGTTATTGCGGTTACTTATAAACAGCTAAAATTTATGTTCTTTGCTTTCGATGAAATATGAATTAAAAATCGATTAGAGTAATTTCACAACTCAAAACATGAAATCAGAAACATTAATAAATCTTAAATGATTCATCAAAAGCGTTTACTACATTTAAATATTAGAATCATCAAAGCACGAATTCCGTATGATAATCACAATAAAATGACACAATGTAGTGATTTCCATTGGGCCATGAATAGCATTCTTCCCATTTCGGATAAAATCCAGCACAAATTCCTAAAAGCAACATCTAAATAAATAAAAGGAAATATTGTGAGTACAATGGAATAAAACTAGAAACACGAAATATTTATAGAAGCCATTTACTGGAATGAAGAGATGTCTCTTTGCTGAATCGGATTATCACTTGCAGGTGTTTCATTTTGTCGAATGTTCGATAAACAGACTGAAACACGTTATTGCGTGGAAGAATGCTTTTCAAAACGAAACAACGGAAGTCGAAATAAAAATATTGGCTCTGCTTGGCTAGAGTAATGTGCGGAAAAGTGTAAAAAATACGAAGCCTTATTCTAGAATCCGAGCACACTCAACTTTGATATTAGAACATTGTACCCAATAATTTCATTACAATGTTGCATAAATAAATCGTTTCAATTGACGCTTTTCGCTTACAAGTAGAATAAGCGGCAATTCACAAACAAAAGTATTATCCCGAAAACAGAAATTAAACTAATATCGAATAACTCCTTGAAATATACAGGTGGTTATAATTTAAGTTCCATTTTGAAATGGTCATGAAAGGAATATTACTGAGCCAAATGTTATCAAACTTGGTAATAGATTAAAGGCGGTCATGGAAACTTCTTTTCTGCCAAAAAAATGTTCAAATGTGGACTAGCGCTGTATGTAACAGTGATGAGCAAAACAGGACATGAAGTCATCTGTTTAAAATGTGTCTAATCGTTTCTGAAACGTGTTAGAAAACATGTTCAATGTGGCGTCGACCTGTTTCAGAAACCAAGTTAAAGTACATTACTACATCCTCAACATTAGCTCCTAACATATCTAAAGGAATGTTTCTCACATATCTGTGTACCGCATTTTTGTATGCAATGCCAATCCCTCTGGTGGCGAGTTGAACTTTTTTTGAAAAAGTGGAAATTCTCGCTATCTCCTTTAAACTATTACCGATTTTGAACACATTTGGTCCAGTAATTTTCCTTTTATGACCATTTTTTTTCCTTTTATGACCATGGAACTTTACTTATAACCATCCCTTATTCCACCCTGTATTGAAATGGAAAGTTCATAATGGTCTTTGTATTTAAAAATGTTCTTCATAAAATTTGAGAAGATTATTAAAGCAAAGAAAATGAATTAGTATTAACTTCAGCTATTTTAAGAAAATCCACTTTGCTTTAGTATTCACTTCAAAATGAATTAGTATTAATCTCAAAGGGAATTAGTATTAACTTCAAAAGGAATTAGTATCCACCTCAGAATGAATTAGTATTAACTTCAATTGTTTTAAGAAAATTCAAACAGAGATTTGAACGTAGTTTTATGCTGGGTACTGAGTCATGTTGGAATCCATGTTAATGAGCTTGCAGATCAAGCTGCAAAATTAGCTCCAGAGCCTCTCAATTTTCGTACGCCCTTTTGCGATGTACCAAAATATATCAAACGGTATATCTGTGGTAAGTTTAGGGCGCGCAGGTTGATAACAAACTACATGATTTTCAACCAAAAATAAATATATGGTCAGTTTTACCGAACCAATGTGTGGATGTAGAGTTAATTCATCTACACATTCGACACACAAGATGTACGTTCAGAGATTTGTTGTTTAGATGAATGGGCCCTTTATTGAATGTCAATTCCATTGCTCATATTAGTCAATATCCCAATTTTACTCGTGATTGTTTAATTCACTTTCATCCATCTATTTTAAATAAGCAGGAACTGGCGAATCAAAATATCACTCAAAAATTTGATTTTTTTAAGTAATTGGTTTTCTTTATAGCATTTAAAATGAGATTTTTTACCTCATGCCAAATCATGATTATTCACGAGTCTTAACTGTTAGCATTTTATAATGGATTCCTTATTTATATATTTTTTAATAGAACTGTTTAAAAATCCTTGTGAACAGCGCAAATTGTCCTAAATTGGATCTTGTGCTACTAAAACACACTATACAATACCTACCTATCGCACCGTTTACGAAAATTCAATTAAGAAAATTTTGTATTTGAGATTAATCGTACCAGTAGAATCTCAGGTAATAAGATGAGGGTTTCATCAAATGTTAAAGGTAACGGAAGAAATAGAAATATCTTGAAACAAATAGAATCTAATTAAAATTTTATTCTTAAATTCCTGATATTTCTTAACATTGTTTTGATCCTAAATAATTAACTGATCAAATTACTTTTATGATGAAATTGATGTCAGTTATATAAGAAGCCCGTTATCTAAATGTCATGAGTCATCCCGCTAAGTCTACTTCAAATGTAAATTTTATTTGTTGTTGAAAGAGGTTCTTTTGCTTTTAAATGTTATTTTAAATAGTGAATTGGTTTTGTCTGCAATCAGAGCAGGTATCCTGCCTTTCATTTTCCAGTATGCAGAGCATGAAGTTTTTATATTTAACCGTTTTAGACCAAATAGTTTTGTATCATCGGGTTCAAAACAGAATGTAGATCTATATTTTTAGATGTAGTCATCAAGAGCAATATTTCATCCATTTTAACCACTGTTTTTAAAGTTCGACGTGCAGACAGATAGACAAAAAGTTGATGGATTTGGCTCATAATTTGATACAAATTTTTAAACGTTTAGAATATGTAACTCATGTACAAAGCTCATCCACTATTCATTTTCACATATATATGCATATGCGAAAATTTCGAATGAAAGCCAACTATATAGTTTCTTTAAGAATTAATTTCTTGTTTCAAAATATTTAGAGTTATCAGAGATTATAAAATGAGAATATTTATAAATTGTCAATTATTTGCAAATTTCATGATGTGCTATGCAACATACATAATAAATTAGGATATTGAAAACGCTTTATAAGACGAACTCTCGCATTTTTTAACTCGTCAGATTCGTAAGATTTAAATTCAAAATTTCAAAAAAGAACTTTTATTATTGAAATACTCTCTAAAACTATGGAGTTATATTATATAGATAGCAACTGGATAAATTGAACCAAGACTCATTTATTCTTTTTTTTTTTCATTACATTTCATATCAAACATACTCGAAATTTATTACAGATTTCTAAATAAAATAAAATACATTCTAAACGCAAGGCAATTAACTTTTTTATAATTAAATAATAAATGTATTTTATAATATTTTTATAATTAAATAATAAATGTATTTTATAATATTTTTATAATTAAATAATAACTAAAGGACCAACTTTTAGCTTATTTTTACGATTTTTAATATTCTTTTTTTAAATTTAACTTGAAGAAATCTCTCAATAATGTTTTAGCTATATTCGGAAAAAATTCACAAGATATTAGAAATTCTTTGTTCAGTAAATTTCTATGAAATGTAGCATTTTTGAATAAGATATACTAATGAATATCCAAGTCATATTCGTATCTGCAAAAGTTTCATTTATAATAATATTTTGCTTAAAATTTTCAATCCTCCGAAACATGCATTTATTCCTGCGAAATGGCTGATATAGTATACATTTGGTAAAAGAACAGCATATCTGATTTTACAGTACCAAAATAAGAGATCTGACTCTTTAATCAGCATAAATACATTAATTCCCATTTTATGCAAAATGAATTCATTTTTAACGTATTTTCCTCAAAGAAATATCGATTTTTGAATGAAGTCAACATGAACCACAAAAATCTATCTCAATAAACTTTTATATTTTCAATTTTCCTTACATAAAACAATTTCAAATTACTTAATACATAATCATTTCATATGACGGTGATATAATTCCAAAATAAATCCAAAAGGTTGGTGATTTAAAATTCTTTAGTTAAGAAATATATTCAGTAATCACAATATTTCAAACATATTTTTATGCAGCATTTTAATCAAAAATACCACAATCTTCCAGTTGGAAAGAAACCATTACAAATATAATAATCAGTATTTTACTCTCAAGATTGAAAACCCGTATTCTTTTTTTAATACTCATTGTATATTAACTAGTATTTTTATGCATCATAATTACATATAGTCTTTAAATTAAGATTTTTACCGCTTAATTAGATTTTATATTTTACGAAAAATAAGAGAATAAGAAATAAATAGTTTGCATATCTACTTTATCATCGAAACTAAAATGAATCGCTTGAATATTTGAATCGTAACTAAAAGGAATCACTTGAATATTTGCATCGAAACTAAAATGAATCGCTTGAATATTTGCATCGAAACTAAAATAAATCATTTGAATATTTGCAACGAATATAAAATAAATCCTTTGCACATTTGCTTTCGCTTAGAAAATAAATTGTTTCCATATTTCAAGTAAGACAAAAAATTCTTTGTCGATAAAATTATCTGGTATAAAATTCCTAAGCAAAAAGATATAAAATTTATCAAATTATGCGTCAAAACTTTTGCTTAATTCCAAAAATATTGAGATACAAACTTATGAATGCGGGTAATTAATGATTGATACTTTTTTTCACAGAGAAAGACGAATTCTTTACTGAGACATTCATTCAAATGATGTTTCACTTTTAAGGGTTAAATTTTTCAGATCCAGTTAATTGATTCGGGAATTAAAAGCGGTCATTTCCCTTTTAATGAATTCTGATTTTTTTTATTTCGAGTGAAATTTTCCAATTTAATTTCGTCTTTTCATTTTCAGTTCAAAGGAATCTGGATTTGGGCTTTTCTATTATATATATTTGATAAATGAAGTAATTTAAGAATTCGTATAAATCTTATTGTACATGTAGAAAAATTCTGGGCTAAAATAAGTAGTATTTGGAAACATTCACCAGTATTTTGAAAGAATAATAACTAATATCAAAACAGAAAAGAGAAATATACGTTAACACTATTCTTGAAGATTTCAGTTATTTTTATATAAATAATTTGATTTTAATTAACTAAAATATCAATTACAAATTTTCAATAATAACACTGTTTGACTTAGAATTAAAAAGTTAATGCAGATATGCTTTGTACGGTAAAAGTGCATTCCTTGGAACAATCTGTTTTCTAAAAATTTAGATTTGCATTTATGTAAACATTTTGATAAAATTTGTGCATTTTCTTACCAAATGTTGCAAACGAATTCAATCCATGATATGCGGGTGGAGCTAACCGCGAAACATACATAGTATCGTAAGTATGTATATGCATGTAAAAATTTTAACCTTAGTTCTGTTGTGTGTGTGCACGGGTGTAATATTATTTGGTTTTCATGGCGGTAGCTTCTAGAATGGCCTACCGAATATATCTTGACTCGGAATATAATTTGAAATTATATTTTTACTCGGATTAATTGCTCACATGTCTTTATCTAAAATATGTGCTTTGTTAAATCTTGTTAAGTTTGCTGTTACAAATAAACTGTTCAAAAAGACAACCAGCTCGCCATTCCTTGGAATCTCATATTTTAACTAGGTGATTTTCCATCATTTATTATTTTCACCATACTAATGATTTTTACACAAAACTTTAAAATTCAAGCAATAATCTTTTCATTGATACCAATTTAATTCTAGTGAAAAATTATTACAGAATATTGGCAATAAAAACAATTTTTAAAAATTTGTTCTTTATAAACAATTTTAGATAACATTGTTTTAATAGAATTCTAAACTTTATGATTTCTTGAAATACTAAGTTGTATTATTTCCCTCGTTTTTAAAAGCTGAGAAAGAAAGAGACTGAATAAAGAAAATATTAGAAAGTTAATTTATAATATCGTATAAGATGGCATGATGATAGAAAGTCGGTCATCCAGATAATAAGTGTTTTATGACACTGTGCAATAATGGGACTTGACTAAATTTTAAAGGTTGATTTTCACAATAACAGGTGTAAAGCTATTAAAATAACCTGAAAATGCAGAATTTGAAGTTAAAGATGTATTTTCAGTTAATGATGAAAGAGTATTTTTGTTGTCAAAGTTACACATAATCAAAGTATTTTTGTAATCAAAATTTCGCATAAGAGACTTACTGATAGTTAAATGCAGTCACTATTCCTGTCTAATCAGCTAATCGCAGTTGACAACTAGTATATAATGTTACTAGATTAGACTTTCGACAAATTTATTCCTCTTCCAAGGTGGATCTATAAACGGGATGCAATGAATTCTTTGTTTGCATTGTGTTATTTTAGTACAGATTCCCTATTCACTGTTATTTCACTGTTTTGAATCAAGGAAATTAGTTTCTCTCATCTATAAGAAACTGTAAAAAGTATTCTATTAATGACCTTATTATAGTCTCGACCTTTTATATTATGAAACTGCTTTTATTGCTTATAAATTTAGACATGATAAATTTTTTTGATGAAAATTATTCCTGTTTTTTTTTACAGGAATTCCAAATAATAGGTTCGCTTATTTAGAATGGCATTTTTTTGTTGAACAGAAATTTTTACTGAATAAACACTAATAGTCTAGATATAAATACAATAAAAAGCATAAGTTTTTTTAATTAAATATTTTTCTTTTCTTATTTTTTCCTTGCATTCCAAATTATAAGATGGTTTAGTTTAGTTTTAGTTATATTAACGTCCCGTTTTAAAGCAACACGAGGGCTATTTTGGGACGGACCTCGTCATTTTGAACCAAGGTCAGATGACGAGAACGACACCTGAAGTAGCACCCCCCCTCTCCTCACCACGCCACACCAGCGGGAGGACGTTTGGCCTGACAGATTTAACGTGCAAGAGACCCCCCTCATCTTCGGTGGAATCGAGTCTCGAACCTGAAACCCTTCGGTTCCGAAGCCGAGACTTTACCACCAGGCCACCGTGGCCCCTGAATTATAATATAGGAAATTTGGTTTCATTGTGAATATTTCGCTCCCAGAATAGGATAAACAACGAATTATTTCAGAGTCAAATATGATAATATCCAAGATAATACAAATGCCTTATTGTAATCTTGACGTGTATTCGGATATTCAAGAAATTCGATAGAATGAAATATTTGGTTTTGTGTATTTTTTTTTTCGGAAAAACAGGTTTTAGCTATTTATGATAGCGAGAATCGAACTAGCAACCTTTGGGTTGATAACCAGATAACATGATCACAAGGCAAAAGTGACTACTTGGTCTCGAGATTTTTATCTGGCTTTTAAAGCTTCCACTTCACCAATCTTAAGAAAATTTAAATTTTCAACTGAAATTATTTTTAACTTTGGAAGATCTTGAATTTATTCTCTGTATTTCCGAGAAAGTAATTACTCTCATAAATTAAGAGTTAGATTTTTTGACCCTCCCACAAAAATGTTTTAAAATCAAAAGTTATCCCACCATTAAATTTGCCATCACATGAAAGTATATTGTCAATGAACAAAAGATCAGAACATTTGTCATCATCAAAAAAACAACAGAGCATTTGTTTGTTGTAAATTTTAAACCGATACTTTCGGATTCCTTATATCATATGTTACAATTTGAAAATATTAATGAACAATTCATTTAAATAACAATTTGGTATGATACCTTAGAGGTTATTCTTAAGAAAATGGTAATTTTTTTTCTCTTAAACCACTTTCCTCAAATGATTTCATGCTCAATGATTAAGTTTTGAATTCTTTTAACGAGAAAAATACACTTTTTAAATTTTAAATATATACTTGTTTAAATATTAATAACTAAAAAATGTCTATTGTTTTGATGCAAATAATTCAGGAAACAAATTTCTATACTTGGAAGAATGAATTAAAATTCAAGCTTTATTTTTTTTTTCATTGCAACGAATCTGCTTCCTCTAATTTCATGAAAATATTAAAACAGAAAGTGTCCTATAACCAGAAGAAATATCACATTTATGAATATTCGTTTGAATGTTGAGGTTATTAAATGAATATTTAAAATCTACATGAAAATACAAACTCCCAGTAAGTTCTTTCTTGGAGTTCGCATTGTAAATTGTAAATTAATTTTGATTGTCAATTGATTTTAAGCAAAGACAATTCTTAAAAATTGCTCAACATATAAATCAATACCTGCAGTCGAGGAACAAAATTGTGAATAGCATTGTACAGTATATCTTTAAGTGTGTTGATAAATTGAAGAATTTGCTACAAAAAGGAGGAGGCTCCAATTACTCAAGCTTTCAGAAAGCCATAAAAAACGTTCAGAAATTCTAAATTCCAATGAGATAGACAGCTCCATCCCTTGAGCAACGCGAAAACAAAGATTGGACATCTCACTTCTTGCTTTCTTTTGGCACCAAATGAACAAGTATTTTTTTTACCGCATAATAGTACATGTAACTCTAAATTTCTGGGTTTGCTGCAAAAAGAAGGTAGCTCCGATTATTCAAGTTTGCATACAACCGACAGTAGCTCCAGGAGCTACCTCTATATTGCAATAAACGCATGAGACAAACAGCTTCATCGCTTGAGTTAACTCACGCGTGTAACGACCGGAGCTCTGGCACAATCGAACAAATTTTTATTTTACAGCAGGATAGTACATTTAACTCCAAATTTCCCTAATTGAAGCTTAATCCATCCTTTTTGCAGAATACCCTTCAATTATTACCTGATGTTGTATTTAGCATCCTTAAAAAGGTTGGATTATCAAAAGGGATTTGCGATTTCAGGTAATCAATGTCAGTCAATGGGGTTTACGCGACTGCTTTAGAATTTTCGGTGTTCAAAATTCTGCAGTTGGGGGAATTGACAGACCATTGGTGTGCGAAGTGGGCTTAGTAGATCCACAACAATATAAACATAGATTTTTCAACTTCTTCCCTTTTTTTGTTATTTTTTATTTCAATAAAACTCAATTCATTTCAAACATGTGTGCCAATTTTTACCTCTCTACCTACATTATTCCTTAAATTTTTGAATTCTCAAATGTTGATAGACTTTTGAATCACCCAGTACCCAACAAATCTTCAAAAAACAAGAGAATGGAAAGTTCTCTTGTTTAAAAATTTTCTCCCTAAGAAAGCGTTCCAATTTCAAATAATTCTCAAAATATGTTCAATAAGGTATCCGACTACGTTTAAGACATTGATTATAGACCACATCGACGATTTTTTTAATTCTTTTTATTTCTTGCCTTTCAGACTTTTATCTTCACAAAACAATTTATCCTTCCTATGAAAAGGAAGGCCTGACTTATCATCCAGGATCACATAATTTTCAACTAACATTTGTGTTTGGCTTTAATTTTCTCAAAATTTTAATTTTTATAAAAATTCCCCATGGTTAACAAGATATCTCCAAAACTAATAGAGGTATTTACAGAAAAAATTACAGCGTGTGCTTTAAATAATATTGGTAATAAAATGAACCAAAATTTTGATTGTTGGTGATATGCTTTTCATTTAAGGCATTTATAGGCATTTAAAGGGCATATTTAGAAAATATGCCCTTTAAATGGCTATAGGCATTTTTATATTTTTTAGGCATTTATAGGCATTTTAGAAAAATTAAATTGTGAATTTATTGAAAAACTGCATATGTGCTGGTAATTTTACTCATAACTTCATTGCATCTCAAATTTTTTCTTAGATTTGGGTTCATTCCATTCATCATTATATTCTATAACTTGTGTACAAATTAAAATAGGCTTACAATTTTGTGTACAGTGTAAACCGTTCTGGTTCAATTTCATTAAAATTTAATACAAATTTTCTCATTTCTTAAAATATATTTTCAAATAGCTGTTTTCCTATTGATAGTGTTTATTAATGACAATACATCTAAAAACCATAAATAGTTTCTAAAAAAATCAATTTTTCGAAATTTTTTCTTCGAACATAGTCGGATACCTTAATGATAATGCTAAATGAATGAAAGAAAATAATTCATACCCAATAGCACAAAATTTGTTACATATAAAAGGCTTATACATGCCATTTCCAGAAATAGGTCACATCATTTCCTACCCCATTTCCTAAATCGTATTATCATCTTGTCAGAGGTTCGATGAACATATTAAAGACATAAACTCCCCGTAGAATTCCTCTTTAAACTAGACGACCGAAGTTAAAACAAAATTATCAACCCCTCTATTACCACTCTAGCGAAAGCAATGGGCAGAGGAAGGCAAGAAGAATACTAAGCCATGCTTTAAACTTCAAGCACACGCTGCACTCCTATTAAAACTTTCTACATAACATTTGCATATGAATGTCGCATAAGTTAATCTTTTGAATATTTATACACTTAAAAGTCGGATACGCAAAAACTTTACAAAGAAAAGTGTCATTTCGAAATCAGAAGAGCAATTAATATTTAATAATTATGCGAAATGTATTTTTCTGCTTCTTTGATTAGTATTAATTTATGAAAATCGGAACCTTATTTAAATCGAAAGACGAATATTTTCTGTATTTTGAAAACGTTTGATGTAAAATTTACGAAGATTGCGATGGTTGAAATACGAAAATAATATGTTTCGTAATTTTAAGGGAACTGTCCATCGGTATTACGGTAGAGATTAAATTTTAAGCCAAGCTGTTTTTACTAATCTCTCTCAATGTAATTAAATGTGTTTTCTTCTCAAAAGCAAATCGAAGTTGAAGAGATTGAAATATTTAGATGTGGAATTCAATTTAATAGATTCCAATTAAAATTAGTATTTCAAACACTCGAAAACGTTAAACTTACAATGTAGATAATATTTAAGTCTAAATAAATTAATAGATAATATTTAAGTTAAGTAAATAATAAAATTCCAATGTAAGTAATATTAAGTCCGAAAGATTTCCTTCGTAATTATTTATTGAATTAATTGCTTTTTTTAATTTCGTTTATAAACATTTCGATTAATTTCACTTATATGAAGAGTCTATATTCAAATACTATGAGCCGTTCCCATCAATAAATGTAAATTTATTGTGTTATTGACAGCTGTCATTTAGTTTTTAATGTCTTATTTCGGCTGAGTCAGTTTATTTGTTTGTATTTCTCTGCAATTAGCATATAGTACATGCAAAACACCAAACTTCACTTGGCAGTGGTTTTTTACTTGGAGGTTTTTTTTATCCTTTGAAAGCATGATATTGTTTTGATTTTTGAAGCCTTAAAATTCGTAAGCAACATATTGGTGATTTATCTCTTTTGATGTATCAATGTTCTGCTTTTAGGGTTATTAGAAAATAGGGCAGATGACTATCACATTTGGTGGTTTATCACAAACTACAGTTAAAACTTGATTTTCAAATTATTCATTATCTAAATAGTTACAAATTGTCTTAGCTATTTAAGTCATTAGCCGGTTTAAACCGGTTTGGAACAATCACGAAACCATTAAATTATCAGATTACGCATGCATCGATATTTAGAATTTTTCCATCTCAAAATCGGTTGAGCTCCAAAACTTTTTTTGCCAGTTAGAAAAAATTGGAAATGACAGTTTAAAAAATTGAGAGAGGGGGAGTGAAAACCGTTAGAGAAGTCCCTCAATTGTTTAAAATCAGTTTAAACTGGTTAATAAATTAATCAAGATAAATAATAACTTTAACAATAAAAAATTTCTTACATGATAACTTGCAATTTAGGACTGTAAATTTCATTTGTGTGTGTATGTGTCTGAAATCGTAAATAAAATCCTATGTTTTAACTCGTTTAAAATTATAAAAGAGAAATCTAATTGAATTTCATACATGGAATTGGACATGAAAAAATGCATGGGAATCCTCAGCCCTAACCAATCTTTCATCTCCAATACGCTTATGAGTGTCATATATAAATTCCTGTCAGTATTTAGTTATAATTTTTTGGTACTTTTCCGTTAGCCGGGCTCAGCCAGAAATTTTCAAATAATGTAGAATTCCGCTAAATTTCTTAGTTCCGTTTGGATCCCCGCTTGGCGACTTGACTCCCGTTTGGTTCACATTGGCGAGATCTGCCACCAGATAAGTACCACATTTTTTTTGTTCAAAAACGCAGTTTTTCAAAAAGGACATACGAAGCAATTTTTCATAAACTGTAATGAAGTATAATACGAATATATAAAGAGTGATATATGAAAGTATATGAAGAATTTTTGAATAAAATATTCTTATAAAAACAAATACATTCCGTTTGGAATCTAAAACAGTTTTAACCGAAATATTTTCTATTAATTTTCAACCATAAAAAATATATTTACTTGCAGAAGAAACAAGTTTCTTTCTCAAAAAAATAAGTGATTTGACTGTTTGAATTTGTATAGAGATTACGTTCTTTTTCAATGAAACTTTATCTCAATTTTACCATTAATTCTGCAAATAAACTCAATGAAAACAAACAAAAAATATGTGTATTATTTTAGAATTCCAGGTTTAAAAAACATCTATTTCTCCTTTTTTTCCTCGTATTCCAACCACATGTAAAAACAATTTCAAATTCTTTTATAAGTAATAATAGACATAAATAGTGCATTTCCAGTATAAATTCAAACTAGAATGATTTAGCTGAAATTATATACTCATTAAAAATCAACTCAATGAATTCCGTTATAGCAAATTTTAGTTATCTTTTTAAATGTAGCTTTCCAAAATCAAACGTCATGATCTACTAATTGCAACAAACTATTATTAGAATCGTAATATGGTTGATTCAACTTACAAGATTTTAAATCGTTATATTTCTATCAATAATCATTTTTAAATTAAGTAAGTGTAAAAAATTATATTCAGAAAAATTTCGTCGTCTTGGTGTTATAAAGACTGAAAGACCGAATGAAATATAATAAACTAAATCGTTTGCAAGTTTTAAGTAACAAAACAAATTAGCTTCATGTTTGAAATTCAAAAATGAAAATAAATCGTTCTCATACTTCTGGAATAGAAAAAGTTTATTCATTTCAGAACTTATGTTTACAATTCATAGAGAATATTTATTATTCTTTCTTCCATGCACTTTTTTTTCTTTGGAATATTTAGAATCATTGATGTCAGTCAAGTTTTTATTAAATATGTTGCCAAAAAATGAATAAAATTTCGTCTGTACTATCATTTAATTTGAAAAAATTTTTGGACATAAAGTAGAGGGTAAAGATTAAGGTCGGTTTGAATTATTCGCTTTCAAAATGAGCTTTGGTTTCAGTAATTAATGTTTGACCTTCCGTTTTCAGGAAGAGACTAATTCTTTATCGCGACTTTAAATTAAATTCTGTTTTTCTTTTATTTTTAAGAGCTGGATTTTCCAGATTTAGGTAATTGATTCTGGGAATTAAAAGAGGTCGTTTCCCTTCTAATAGATTTGGAGTTTTCATTTTGGGTTAAATCATTCCAATTTAATTTTTTTTTCGTTTTGAATTCAAAGGATTCTTTGGATTTGGGGTTTTCCATTCCAACGGCTTAATAAATGAAGCAATTAAAAGCTTCGTACAGATCCTACTAGATATATCGAAAAAATCTTGGCTAAAATATATTGTTTTTTTTTATACATTCATCATTGTATTAAAAGAATATCAGTTAGTGTAAGAGAAGCGAAGTGAAACATAGATTAACTGTGTTCCTGGACACCTGAATGTTTCCCAAATATTATGATCGAAAAGTTAGTCTTCATAGAAAAGAGGATTATGCATTAGATAATAAAAGAATATTACAAAATTTATATAAAATAATTCTAAAACAATTTTGCAGGAAGAATTTCTGTAGGAAAATCCTACAAATATCCATGTTGCAACTGCCATATTGCAGATATATATCGAGCATCATACTTTTGTTTAAATTTCGACTAAGGACTAGAGTAAAATGATTGGTAGGACATTAGATTTGTAGCCCTTAGATGGCAAGTTTGAAGACATTCGTGTATGGTAGTGGCTGGGGCACATAGAATTGTGTCGAGGTCGCAAAGTCCTCTGTGTCGATAATAATACAACTGAGGGTACTGTTTTAGAGATGATCATTTTCTGATCCAAGTCTAAATTATGATCTGTGGATGAGGGAATAAAAGTTATGAATGAAATCGATCCTTAAAAGTATTGTGGCGCGTGATTAACTTGTACACTTACACTAGATGGCGCTACTGAAAAACCAGAGAAACAAAAAACAATCACCTTAACAATAGAAAGACGGAGACTTAGTGTATACCTATATTGCCCCAAAGCAGTCAAAATGACTGTACTGAGAAAGAAAATTGTGCAAATAAATTTATTTAAAATTAATTATTAATATTTCTTATGCTATTTACAGTCATATAGCAAGTTATTAGTAAGTATTAACAATAAAAAAAATTTGCTTCATTTCTAACAAAAAATTATTCATTGATTATTTATAGATTTTAAGCAAATGCAAGTTGAAATCTTTTTATGTTTACATCTTCCGCAAACATACTTTTGACATTTTTCACAGATATTATGTCTTTTGCCTTTGTTGCAAAGTCGTACTTGACAAAATTTTCGATTGTTAGAATATGTTGCATTTGATGTTTGTGGGTTCTCATTTTCTAATGACTTTCTGATGGCAGGCCTGGCATAAAGATTCGAATGACAAGTAACGAATAAGTGACGGTAATCAAAAAATATATAAACAGTTATACGAAATCGGAGCCGATCTGATTTCATGTAATCAGATTGGCTCCGATTTCATATAAGAAATTTACTCAATTCAATAATAAAAGTCCTCTGATTATTCAAAATTTTCCAAGTAGTCAAAATGACTGCTTTTAAGCAATATAGGTATAACACATATATATACACGAAATGAAAGAGGAGGGGGAGGCAACTACAATAATTAATAAGCGCATTTATATGTTGTACAAAAAGTCACAAAATCCTAAAAAGCTGTGTCATAATATGCACAGTTGTTTTTCTAACTGAAATTGAAAAACAGTCAAAATGACTGCCTTAGACAATCTAGTGTTAAAATCACTGACTTAGATCTGCGGTCTTGTCAATGACAAGCGCCTTTGGAAACAAGAAATTTCGATTAAAACTTATGTAATATAATCACAAAAATTTTAAAGAAAAATCCTGGATTTATGAATAAAAGTATTTCTCATCTATCTGAAAGCATATTTGATAATTTATTATTACTCGTTTATTATGGAAAAAATGGAGTCTATATAAAAATGGACGGTTAAATAAAAATGTGAATTTGCACTCTGGATAGAAATAACTTATCTTATTTTTCCTTTATAAAATGAATGAAATTCTACTGGAATGAATCGATTTAATCTATCATCTAAATATTTAGAGTTATTCATAAGTATATTGTATAAACTGGATTAAAATCTGCTCTTCAATACTCTGCTCGAATCAATCTATCTAATCCATATGGATATTTAAAGCTAATCAGAAGTTTATTCTGTAAATTGATTACAAATTTGTCACATGAATTTAATCTACTTATCGGAAAATCAACCCCAATCATAAATTTGTTTCCAAATTGAAAAAAATTTTGGCGTTTTCATGTGGTAAAAATTGCATTATTCTACGAAAACATTTTACAATATTTTTCTAAATACCATTTAGCTTGTGGAGGTTAGAAATTTACTATTGTCCAAAGCTGCATGAGTATTTTATCATAAAGTGGTAAGCATTTGTTTATATCATATAAACCAGCCTACTGGCAAAGTTACATTCTATTGAAATATTGTAACAATTGATATATTTTTTTTTTGTTTCCTTTGGAATTGGAGTTTTTAAAATCAAAATACATTTGATTATTTTTAAATACAAAGTTGATTCTTGATATCTATATATGAAGTATATCTAAATATTTTGATCAAAATAAGATATTTTGAAACTGAATGAATACATTTACCATTTTGAACTTTTATATGATACTAAAGCCCACCAAAAATGAAAAGTACTTAATATTTTTTAATATTTTTCAAAGCATTTGAATTTCTGTTTCGAATTTTATATTCATATCACTAGATTTCTGTTCTTTTTCATATACATTTGGATTGTTTATCGTTATAATATTTAAAGAAATTTATTATAAAATTAATTGCAATTGTGATGCATAAAACAGGTATACATGAGAAATATTGAAAAGCATTTTGGTTTAAAATATTCAGAAACAAAAAATATTCTACGATTTATTATCTATTACATTACAAAACCAATAGACGTACAACCAGTCACTTTATATAAATAATAAAGATTATTGTTTACTATAATCAGAATACTTTAACTTGTGAAAAATTTGGAGTCACTTAAGGTATTGCATTCAATATTATATTATATATATATATATATATGGTCATAATTTATTAGTTTTACAAATAGTAATGCTATACTTCAATAATATAAAAAGCTGTCTTTGTTGTATTTATTAATCATTATAATGTCTTTAAAAAGATATTTTTTGACTATATGACCCCAATATAAAATAGGATTAATTTTGAAAAACATTGATTTTTTTAAGAAATATATTTAATTCATTTTTTTTTTTTTTTTTTGCTTTAATTCTAGTTGATTCTCAAATAAGCATAAAATTATTGTCAGTTTCAACTATTTTTTCAGATTGATTTTTTTAAACAAACTTTTTCATTTCACTCTTTTGAAATTTCTTTTTAAATGGCATTATCTTTTCCATATTTCCAGAATTATTAATTATTTTCAATTAAGATTGTTAAAATCGAGCTTAATATTTGGCAACAGCAGTTAAAAAATGATGATTAAAATAAGTATCCCTGTTCCATTTAGCAGACGATATTTTCTCTGTAAAACAATTTTCGTTGCACTCGCAATCAATCTACAGCAAAGCACTTCTCGTAAACAAGTGATTCTCTCTAACTTCTTCGAATGATAGAACAACGAATTTCCCCAACGAAACATCTGGAGAAAGGCGAAATAGTAAGCGTTCAAGGGAATTGTTTCATAACAGCTTTAAATGGAATTGCAGTGGAAAATTTTCGCATTTAATTGTTGCATATTTCATGTTGATAATAATTTTATGTAACCATTCTCAGAAATGCACTAATATATATAATTAACAACTGTTAGTAAAATATTAAAAAGTGTATAAGTTTAAATTTTTAACGAGTTTAATAATAAAATTAGACATTTAAAATTTCTTGAACGTCAGATCAGTAATATAAATTTCGGAGAATTTTTTTTAAGAGTCGTTGAATATAAAAATCATTTTTTTATCATTGCTAATGCAGGAAAACATTGAATGGCAGAATAAAAATAAAAACCAAATACAAATAGGTGAAATATTTATGGATATGTATCCTATACATATTTGACATTTCTATCTCAGTTGAAAAACAACATAGAAATTGAAAATATTTTGTAAATTATTAAGGTTAGTTTTGAAAAATACTTCAAAAAGATTTTGTTTCCTTTTTCTTCATAAGAATTCATTAAAGAGCTTATTTTTGAAATGATTACTTGTTTGAAATAAACGCTGACCAATCTTTCTTAAAAATGGCATGATGTCATAATAATGCCATTACAATACTTACCATTAATGGCATGATGTCATAATACTTCAAAACTTACCATTAATAGCTTTACAATATTACACAAAAACAAAAATAGATATATCGTTTAGAATGACGAATTCTTATTATTAAAATCAGTAAATTAAAAGTAAATTTCCCTCGGTGCAAAGCAAATTACATTGCTCTTATATAGAAAGTAATGTCGATATCAAAGTTTCATAAACATATTTCTTGTAATATAATTCTACTATAATTCAAAACAATGTTAAACTGAAAAAATATTTTATAATATATCTTATATTCCAATTATTTAATATTTATAAATTTAAAAACCTTTTGTAGATAAAAAAGACTTTCTTAAGACTTAAATAAAATATTTTATTTTGAGACTCTGTAAATAGAAAAAGATTTTTTTAAATTATTTATGAGTTTATCTTACGATCGAGAAAAACTAATGTCAAAAAAGGCAATTATCTACCAAAAATGAAGCTAATTTTTAAAAGAAGAACTTAATATACTTTCTAAACTTCATGTTCGTCAAAGAACTTGTATGTGAGTACAGAAAAAAAGTAGATTTTTTTGGGGTTCTTTAAAAATGTCTGGTTTCTGTGGCTCACATTTTATTTTTGAAAAACTGAAAATGGATCATAAAATCTTAATAATTTATTGCTATTTCGTTCATATGAATATAATTGCTCTTTTTCTCATATGAATAATCATAAGCATGATTTTATTTATGATGTTATAAATGAAACTTAATAGCTCTTGGAATTGGATGAATGTATTTACTTCATTATAAGATCGATTAAAATTATATTGCATGAAGAAATATTTTTTCTCTAAAATTGAAACTAATTTAGACATATTGTATATAATGTACAAATATTAATTTAAACCGACATGAAGTCATGAAATGGGTATGAAGTTTTAACATGATAATGCTTAAAGGCTATCAAAATATTTGTAAGTTGTAAAAAGCAAAAAAATGTGGTCTACCAGGCAGAATGCTTGAAAAATAATTGCAAAAAATGTTCTTTTAAGGAAAAAAATGGGCATCTCTGAGAAATTTTCATAAATTTTAATTGTCATATTAATTAATTAAAAATTAATCAAGATTATGACATTTCATCCCGATAGCCTCTGAAAATTTTACTGTACAAAATTACAAAATGTTTTTGGCATGAAAAGCATTATATTTTATTGCAGATTTTTAACTCATTATTAAAACTAAAAATAGCTTTCTTTTTTTTTTCAGTATCAATTTAATTTTCCCAAAAATTTATGTTTTTTTTTTTTTTTACCAAAATAATTTTTTGCATAATTTTATATTATTATTAGATTGTTAAAATGAAATTCAATCATTTTTCGTTGTTCCAAAAAAACAGTGCGAAATTCTATTTTTTAAATTAAAACTAATGTTAGAAGAATATTGTTTCTTCGTTACATTTGCAGTTTACATTAGAAATCAAATATTAAAATTAATATAGCAAAAGACAACTTGCAGTTTGAAATATGCAATCCAAGCAAGTTTTGAATGACGATACATTAGAACTTAATACATTAAGACTATTCTCCAATTGTAATTGGTGTAAAGTTATAAAAATAGCAGTTGATGTCTGACGTATGTCATACTTTAAAAATTACTTTTCTCAAAAAAATCACGAATATTATAATCTGTACCAGAGATTCAATCGAAATCTAGCACAACTAAATTCGAAATTGTATTATCTGGTTACCACTGTATTATCTGCTGCAATTATTCAATAAAGAGAGTAATGGATTTGATAGGATAATTATATAGTAAGGACGGAAGATTATTTTATTATCAGATGATGGTTAAGAGAATTTTCCTTCAAACATTTCCAGAGGAGCTGATTAACTTTTAATTTTTAAAATTTAAAAGCTAAGTATTTATAAGTTTTATTTTTAATAATTATAAATGCCAAGGCCGTATTTTGAAACATAAATTTATAAATCTTTCCTTCAAAAAATCATGGTTTTCTTGATTTTCAATATGGAGAAGAAAAAAACCAAGTAAAAGTATTGACTAAATTCAATGATTAAAAACTCATAACTTTGCATTAATATCACATCATAAATTCTATTACATCGAGTATTTTTTTAAATTTATATTGAATTATTATTTTAGTAGAATTATACAAATCTCTGTGTCATTTCGCATTAATAAGTAATTATGATAGTTATTTTAAATGTTATTAAGGAGACCTCTTTGTGAATTATATTTAAATAAAAATTTTCAAAAAATCGACAGTTCATGAAAGGTTTTTCTGTACACTTTGTATTTGAAGTAAAATTATAAAAAGAAAATTACTGAATAGATTTATGCAGTAAGTATATTTGTTTGTTTTTTCTAATGTTGACCTATATTTTTGTAATAATTTAACTACATATAAAGCAAATCAATGGCTTTCGATTATGAAAATTAATTTGTTTTTAACCGGCTGTCTTTAACTAGACAATCATCTCAACACTCTGGCATGACGGAAAAACAAACATCAATTCTTGCATGCTAGAACCCATTTCAACTGCACGGAACCATTATGAAGCAGCGAAAAGATTGTCGCACTAACTAATCAGGTGAAGGTTAGGACAAGTTAGTATATCTAGCTAACAATAAATAAAGCATAATTTTGAAACATACAAAAAAACAAATTATAAATTTATTTTGCGAGCCAAAACGGAACATCTGAAAGTTTATTTATAAGCACTGCCGTCAAAGAGATTGTAAAAGATTAATTTTTTTTAAAAATAATTAGATTAGAGTTATTAACTAGATCTTCCTGATACTGCAAAAAAATCTATGTTAAAGAAGAGGGAATGTTCTAAACTTTCTAGATATTCCCTAATAAATATATAATTACATATCTCATAAAATTCTATATCTCACAATAAATTGGCGTACATTATTTCGATTTTTGGCGTGAATCTGAAGAGGAAATATTGGCGAAATATTGAAATCTGGATTGAATTTTCATTAAATATATCATACAAATATGTATTTTGGTGGAGTTTTTACTAATAATTGTAAGCGACATTTGGCCCCAAAGTACACTTGTAGGTACAAGATCACATAATGGATATCAATAATTTAATGCATGGCGGTCAGGAGTTATTGCATTTACATGCACGCAGTCAGAGCAATGAGTTTATACGCAAGGATAGAATGATAAGCATCAGCATTTTAAATGCCAAATTCTACTTTTTACATTTTTGGAATCATTTTCACCACATGCATTTGAACAACAAGACAGAAAAAATTCCTTTGAATGGATTTCATCCAAAAAATTGATAGAAACCTACGAATTTCTTTTATAGTCAACACACCAAATTTTATTCCTTTAATTCAAAACGTTTTTGAAATATGTTCAAAAATAAACAGACATAATGACAAAAATGTTGATTTATAACCCAGAGAAGTCTGAAATTAGGGGATTGTCACAATTTCGAATTCGAATTTTTAAACGGATAAAACCTAATAAATAAAATTACAGCTAAATCACTGGCGGAAAGTGAGTTGAGTCCTAAGGACCATCACTGGCCATGGTGTGGTGCAATCTCTCCCGTGGGAGGTGCGTTCCATCATCTTTAGAGAGCAGTCAAACCCAAATCATTTCTTTAACTTCAGGGGTTTCAAGAACAACCTCCATAGCGAATGATTTTCATTATCATGCAAGAGATGTCTCCATATGGAAGGGGAGAATAATGTAAAAATGTTATCGGTGCACTCAAGAAAACTTCATGGAGATCATATCCGCTTTTTTAACCTTCCAGCGGGCGCGCGTATGTGAGAGATACACTAGAGATGAATTTCATTTTATACCTTCAGATCTGGTGGCACTGGGAACGCCAGTCTTTGGATATTTGTCTCACTCCGTTTGACCTACTTTCAGTTCTCGTTGTAAGTTTGGGGCGTTGATAGGTATCTGCAGATTAGATATTTGTATTTTAGAGATACGCGCGACCGTTCATGCAAGTTTTTGTCACATTTGATTTTGTATGAATTTACAAATAAATCCATATTGTTTTAGACTGGAGGCAGCTGGCAAATGCACTTACGAAGGGAAATGTTGAAAAGAAACCCTACATCTCTAAAAATAGAGCTAAAATTAAAGGTGCTAAAGAGAAAAGCCGAACTAGGTATTGAAGAAGTGGAAGATGCGACGTCAGTGAAAAAAATACAAACTCTGTCAAAAAGAAAAGCGGACTAGAATCCCGAGGTTCGGTTGTGAGATTTGAAAGAAATTTATATGTTTGGAGCACATTAAACACATTTGCTCAAATTTGCAACGCTGCAATGAAATAACAATGAAACTTTTCTTCCTTTTCATATCTAACTTTCCATTACTTTTTTCTTTTTATACATTAATTCTGTATTTTTGCACTTCTATATTTTATATGCAAATTGTTCTGCCAAACTATCGACCATTTCATTATTTGTAAATCAATTCAGTTAACCTGTACTCATTTTATATTGTTTTTGCAATCTATGTTTCTGCTTCTTTTTAAGTAAAAAAATGTTTAAAGTGATTGTAGTTATTAATCCTAAGCTATTTACAATATATCTTAATAGTTGCGTTTTTGAAAATTTACAATTTAGTATAGCGTATTTGGGAAATATGCGCGACCTTTCATGTTGGTATGATGGCAGCACCCGCTGGAAGGGTAAAATGCTTTTTGAAGTAAATAAGAAGCCTTGAAATTAAGTAAACAGAATTTTTGGGAAATTAAATCAACCAAGGTCGTCGGCAAATCTTTTGATCATCAAAAGGTGATTAGGGCATAATGTTGCTAAGTCAAATATCTCCTTGGTATTCCCAAGGTCACTTTATCTAACCTCAGATGTCACACATATACCTTATAACGAGGTCATGGCTCTTGATCTCAGACAGATATGCTTGTCTAAGTGATCTACATAGATAACAATCAGATCAGCAAGATAAATTAATTTGCCGTTGCCATCATTTTGTATTGTTCTTTTTCAATCTAAATTCCGCCTTAAAAGAAATTTTGGATCTGGCAATAATACAAAAGGTTAAGTACACAACTTTCTTTCACTTTTAATTCAAAAGAAGATGATCTGATACTGATTAGAATGAATTAAATTTAATTTACAACCCTTTCCTGAGTAAAATGAATAATTTCGTCATTGGACCGTTGAATAGAGTGCTAATAAATTAATGTTTATATTAATTTATTAGTTCTTATTTCCTTAAAATCTTATGATATTCAGAAATTTTGTATATCATAACAGTCATGATTTTAAAAATTGTAACGAAATAACACTATATTCAGTTAAGGTATATCCTAAGTTAGAAACCATTCAATTACATCGTTCGGTAAACCAATTTCAACCAAATTCCAAAAAAAGTTTTTCAAAGATAATACTTTTATACTTATAATAAAACTGTGTGTGTGTGTGTGTGTGAGTGTGAGTGTGAGTGTGTGTGTGTGTGTGTGTGTGTGCGTGCGTGCGTGCGTAATCTTTGGGGACTTTATTTGCCACCAATTCCACTGCAGCTACGCTAATGTTAAACGTCAATGCAGACTCTAATGTCAATCATAAGCTGTTATACAATACATCTCTTGATACAATACTGCATTAGTGTCCTATTTAATATCTAGATATAAAATAATAGCTTCGGCGTAAACTTTTCTGGTATAAGGAATGAATACGACAGCATATTAGATCTTTTTTAAGAAAATAAAAAGTAATGGTTGATTCTCTAGAAAAGAAGTTTTGATTATGAGAGTCGCTCTTTCACATTCTTTTCTGTGTGTGTTGGCACTCCTCAGGCGAGACCGTTGGACCTACAGTTACCAAATTTGGTACATGTATACTTTGGAGGTCGGAAATATGCACCTCGGAGCCCGTTCATTTCGATTTTTTAATTGGAATTTGAATTAAATAAAAATTAAAAGAAATTTCGACGATGGAAATATTACACAAATTATTGTAATTATTCAGTAGTACACATAACGAATCGCTTTTACTTATATTTTTAAAAATGCTGGGTTTTGGTTAACAAAATGTTCGATAGATAACTAAAGAGATATGTAGTACATTACCGGCTTAAGGTGTTTATAACTGCATGAGAGAATTATAGACTATCAAAATTAAAATTATTTTGATTATGTATCTATTAAAAGACAAGCAACATAAATTATTTAATTGACAATGACGTTACATAAAATATATAACTGATAATTTTAAACAGCAGTAAGATTGGCGAGCCATCTGCTCGCCACAGGCAGTTAGCTAATAAATAAAAGGAAAGCATTGCACATACGCAGTACCACAAAACTTGCAACAAATACAATATTTATATTAAATTATTTCCAAGAAAGACGAGATATCTTCTCTAACACTATTTACTGAATTCGATAAACATCTTATCGAATACACGACAGGCGTAAACAATATCTCTTAAAACCAAAGAGCAGAAATTGAAAATATCAACGCTGTCCTAATTAGAGCAATAAGAGTAGAAAATGATTAGAATATTAAATTATATAATAAAATATAAACACACACAGCACTCGTATGAAAACTATCTACATAGCATTTGCATAGTAAGCCTATTAAGCTAATCTTATGTGAATATTTATTTACTTACAAGTCTAATAAACTGGAATTCTACAAATATAAGTTTTATTTCAAAATCAGAAATTCAATTTATATTTAATAATTTTACGAAAGGTATTTGTGTATTTAAATTAGAATTAAGATACGGAATTCATGATTTAAAAATAACGGGGAATAATTTCTTCAATTAAAATTCTTCGCAAAATTGCGTAGATTTGAAGATTGAAGAACGAATATTTCTCGTTATTTTATGGAAATTCAATTAATTTCGAAGTCGAAATATTTCTTACCAATAAATCACTCTGCTAATTAAATATAAGTTTTTCCTGAAATGTTAAGTGTTATTAAAGAAATTAAAAATATTCTAAACTGATTACGAATTCGGAGGATTTCAATTAAAATGGCTTAAATCTCTTATACCTCTTAAATTTACAGTATCGAAAAAATTTAGTTCTGCAAACGGTATATTTCTAAATTATTAAGAAATCAAATTACTTTTCTGCTGAAATTAATTTCAACTAAATAAAAATTTCATATCTCAATGTTACGAGTTGTCGTTGTAGAGCTACGGTAAATGCCAAATGTAAATTTTCATTATTGTTGCAATTCTTTGTTTTGTTTGTTTAAAAATATTTTGGACAGTGAGTTATAAGTACATGCAATTGACTGTAATATCCAATCTTTCCAGTTTTTGTACATTTACACTGAATGAAACGCTTTTTATTTAACTTCGAAGTAAAGTGAATATTGTATGTGTGTGGGCGGGTGCGTGTTTTAAAACTAATTATTTTCCTTTCTATGAAGCTTTATAAAAAATCTCGATAATTCCTTTGTAAAAAACATTTATTTGCCAATGCTTACAAGCAAAAAGTAGAAGTGTATGTAAGCGGAGCTGAGTTATTTTTTCCTGCTTCTCTCTTTCCGTCAACCTAACTAAAGTTCTGTTGCTACTTTTTTTCACTTGAATTAAATGACCACGGAAGGTTGGAAAGTTGGGTAAAAGAAATAAAAATTTAACTGTAAGCATGAAAAGGAGGAAAAAAATATGAAACCAATTCAACACTACATAGAATTTTGCTCTTTACTTCTGGTAAATATAAATTGACTGAAGACGGTCAATTATCCAAAAGATTTCGGTCAGAAATTCTCACAGATCCATTATTGGGAAATATTTTTTTAATATTCATCTACATTGCCAAAAACAGAAAACTCCTTCAAAAGTACTTTATTCGAAATTTGGCATCGATAAGATTTCCAATTGATGAGAAATTTTTTATTGATAATATTCGAAGAAGAAACTCCAGTTACTTTTTTTTACTGTATCCATGTTTTACCTGTTTGTAACATGACAGAGCATATTATGTATGATATGTATAATTATAAATGTATGATAATGTTGATTTATCAAATGCTAACAGGCCGCGGTAGCCTGGTTGGTAGAGCGTCAGTCTCGTAACCGAAAGGTCGCGGGTTCTGTCCTCGTCTTGGCCAAAGACCGCCGTGTTGGCTAATGGCCGTTGGGGCACGTTAAATATGTCGAGACTGCAAAGTCCTCCAAGTTCCCATAACAAAACTATACCTCTGGAGGTACTGAATCAGGGATGAGTCGGTCTCTTATTTGGATCTTAATTCCGACTTGCTGATGGATGAATGAGTGTATGAATGAATTCGACCATCCCCTAAAAAGGGTTGTGTCATGTGTGTGAGCTAGAAGTCGGACTTCTGCCCTCTGGGTGCTCAGGGATCTTTACCCTCAGAAGCTACCGCACCCCCTTTCCGTTAAAAACATGGACACAACTACAACATCAAATGCTAACAACCAAAAGCTTCTTGCTGAATACGAAAACTACTTACAGAAACTATGGTCAACAAAATTAAACGATGGGTGTAACAAAATCGATAAATATTTGCTTCATGTATGAATCAAAATCTTTATTAATTTTTTAGTTAAAAATTAGCAGATATATTAATATTTTCCTTATTACTTTTGTATCATATTTTCGCACATAAACAGATTTTATATCATGGTATGTTTCCAGAAAAAATAGCTTTTGTTGAAGCTATGTAAATTATTTTTCTCCATTTCTTATATTTTTATTTTAAAAAAATGTAATAATAATTGCACTTTATTGCATTTTTTCATCTTTTTGGATATTGAGTTTAATTACTGCATTATTATATTTGCCCTTCGATAGTATCAAATACAATTTTGGTGTGCAAATTAATACACCTTTGCAATATCAACAAATCAATACTTAAAAATATAGTAAATACAAAAGAATCAGGACAACATTATCGTGCTGTAATATTCCGAATTAAAAATTCTTACTTTCTCTAATATTTATCAGTGTTTATAATGAGAATGTGATAATTTTATTCCTAGTATTTGATAAATATAAAAAATTTAAAAAAATCTTTTATCTTTTTAATAATTAAATGTATCCATATTTTTAGAATAATTTTTAAGTGATTTTAAACTATATTCAGTTCGACAAAGTGTTGCGATTCCTCATGCATCAAATAATTCATGGAATAAGAGAATTTTTGAATAAGCCATATTAATGAAAATTTTATCAACTCCGATATTGACAAAATTTCTATTCAAAATATATAGTATTGTTCCTTCTTCAGTTTTCAACCCTGAAAAATATTCGTTTATTTACTGCATTATTGCAATAAAATACTTTATATTTCCCAAATGAAATGAATATCATTTTCTTCCCCCATAGTCGAATAAAACATCCAGTTCTTTTAAAGTGTAAACAACTTATTTTCCTTTTATGCAAATGGATTTCAAATTCAATGTTTCCCACAAGAGATGCCTGTTTTAAAAAAAGGTTCAAGCCAATAGAAAATACGGGATCTTTAATTTAAGGTTATATAAAATATTTATTTAGCCATTTTACATTATCCAGATACATAAAAGCGATTTAAAATTAGTTTTTAAATAGTCACTTTGTATCACAAGAGTGCAATACCGAATTAATTCAAACGACGTGACTTTATCTGAAATTACGGATTTATAAAAGGTATGCGCTTAATGTATTCCATAATGAAAGATTTTAATTATATTTTAATGCAGCCTTTTAAGATCATAAATACCGCAATTCTAAAGATCACCATTGCTGAAATGGTTATTTGATCGATTTAGCTCAGAGAATTTTAAATCTTCATTTCTTTTTTTTCATAATCTTTTGAGTTTTAACATCTACCTTAATGTACTGTAGCCACAAATAATATTAAAATTTTCTTCGCCTTCTTCACTAAATTCTGCCAAAAAGAGGAAAATGATTATATTAAAATAAATCGTTTGCATCTTTCAAGTAAGGAAAAAATCGAGTTCCATGTTTAAAATTTATTAACAGAAAAAAATCGTTTGACTATTTACAGCATAGAAAAAATTATTTATTGAAGAAATTACTTTTAAAATTCATAAGAGTTTTCTCAATTTGCTTCATTTTTTTGCTTTTCTTTACGTATTTCTTATAATCTTTGATGCTAGACAAGATTTCATTAAATTGTTCACGCGTAAATGAATTTGAAATTGTTTTTGTTCAATCACTTAATTAAAAAAATTGACACATAAATATACGGACGAATAACAAAGATGTAATGAATGCTCCGTTTTAGTGTTAATAATTGAGATTCAATTATTTCTTTTCTCAAGAAAAGCTAATACTTTGTCGGGAATTTAATTTAAATGCCGTATTACGTTTAAGAGAGGAACTATTAGATCTAGTGATTGATTCATGGATTTAAAAGACGTCGTTTCCTTTTCAATAGATTTGGATTTTGAATTTTGAGCTAAATCTTTCTAATTTGATTTCGAAGTTTCAGTTTGAAATCAAAGAATTCTTTTCATTTGAGATTTTATATTCTGTTTTCTTAATAAATGGTAAAATTAAATTTTTCGTAAACAACAAATTGTAAATGTAGAAAAACTCAGGTTTAAATTCTACAGTATTTGAACAACCGTCGCTGAATTTTCGCGAGCTAAAAATTATATGTATTGCAGAAACATGATGTGACGCTCATAAACCATCTGAATAGGTGCAAAAACTGATTCAAATCGTTTCTGACTTTCGAAACTGAAATATTAGTTTTGCCATCTAAGGCATTTTGTTGTGGTCCAAATAAGTAAAAAAGGATGGTGCCAGTTCTGAAGAATATAATGGGTTAGAGCTTTCCATCATAGATGTAAGCCCATTTGTGAAGTAACTAATTTCATAGGAGATGTCGAATTTGATTTTGGAGAAATGGCATCTTGGTACTTTATGAATTGATAAATTCTGGCTGTTTTCTTTCTAACTGGATATTTTAGTTTTCTAGCAAATATCAGTACACATTAGAACTCGTAGTCGCACACATTAGAACTCATTATCGTAGTTTTTTTTACGGATTAAATTTTAAAAAGTGATTAAACCAGATATCACCAACTTTTTATTTTCTCGCATGCAAAGAATAAAAAAATATATTGTAATAGTCAAAAAAATTTAAACTCGAGATTGAAAAATATCCTCGTTTCAGGTCACTGTGAAACCGAAAAACGCATTTCAGGTATTGCGTATGCACACTCTGCGAAAATGATGACTCAAGAACGCTTTGCACTTCAAAAAATATGGCGTGTGGATTTACCAAACAAATTTGTAAATCTATGCCAATTTTAGAAAAAATTCGATTCGCTTGAACTGTGTATGGGTGTTCGACTACAAAAACCATCAACGATCTACAATCGTAAAACTCATAACGCAAAATATATAAAATTTGCTGCATATGGTTAGACAAAAATACAATGCCTTATCACATTTTGAACCAAATCATTTAAACGGTAATTCCTATGTCAATCCGGACTTAAGTTAAAAGGCTTGAATCAAGTAAATTCGGTGTATTATTTTGTGACTGCAACTGTACTTCCAAGTGAAGCATTTGTCTAAATCGGTGGGTAAAAAATGAATATTCTTGAGATAGATTATCTAAAAAGATTCTATAACATTCCTGCCAAAATATATATGAATAAAAATGAATGTTTGTCTCTTATGCCCGGCCGTACAGCTCATCGGATTACGATAAAACTTCGATTACTTATTACTTGCAAATACGGATGGTTATAGGCATAGTAAAATTATGTAATCTATATAAATAAAAATGAATGTTTGTCTGTATGTCTCTTATGCGCTGCCGTACTGCTCGTCCGACTGCGATGAAACTTTGAATACTTATTACTTGCACTTATTTGTTTCTGTTAAAGATGGAAAAACAAAAAATATTGCTTGAATAATAAAGTCTGGAATAAAACAGTTTAAAAAAATAGAATCGATATTATTTACACTTTTTTATATATCACTCAATTTCAATGAATGTATTCATTTCCAATGCGAAAGTAAATATTATTCTTTCTATCATTAATTAAACAAGACAATTTTAAATTTCAAATGATATTTCCAAAATTATTTCTTGTGCAGCAGGAACGCGCCGGGTATCAACTATTATTCTATTAGGTTGTTCGGAAAGTAATTTCGTTTTTTCCTGACAAAGGATTTAATTGCATTTTTCGCACCCAATTTCATACTTAAACCGCAAAATCATTTTATGTTTTAAGAGCTGATATAGCAAGGCTTGAGTGTGAAAAAGTGCAGCTGATTCTTCGCAGTAGTTTTTGGATGGTGCCCTTTTAAATATGGAGAGCAATAAACAGCATTTTCGTCATTTTTTTCTTTTTTGCTATATAAAAGGTAAAAATGCTGTCAAGCCAGAAATAAATTAGCCAATATGTGTGGAGAAGATGTGTTAACAGCACATCAGTACCAGAACTGATTTGCAAAATTTTTCCTTCAAATGAGGAGGCCAAAAACCACCTCGATCAGTTTTTTTTTACAGCAAAGACCAAAACTTTTATGAGCGTGTAATCATGTTACTACCAAAAGGTATTAGACCAGAATGGCAATTTTATAATTTAATAAATAATTTATTCATTAAACGAAAATTTCTTTTCATTTTGACAAAAAAAAACGAAATGACTTTCCGAACAACCCAATATATTTTGTGGCCACGTTTCATGAATGTCATGCAAAGAATTTTCGCTCCTACATAATACCTACAATTCTTTGATGGTGAAGATAGTATAAAACACGTCGAGGAGAATATTCGAGAAAATTCAGAGGTAAATATTGCCGCAGGTTTAAAATACTTTTTAAAATAAATATGATCCTCAAAGTTAAACATAAAAAATTAAATGCAATCAATGACCTCGACAAATGTATTTATCTTCAAAAGGTGATTAATATACATGGTATTTATGTCGAATTTCAATACTACTGCTTCAAAGTCACTTTTGCCAGCCGCAAATGCCACACGTCTCCTTTATCGTGAATTCCTGACTCGTGATCTCAGAAAGATATGATTGTCTGTTTTGGCTAGATAGATAATAATCAGATCAACAAGATAAGCTTTAACTACCATCGTCATCATTTTATATCTTTTTCACTCAAAATTTTGTTTTAGAAGAAATCTGACGACATTACGAATTGTTAGATATTCTTTCTCGTTTAATTCGAAAGATGCTGATTTGAAAAATCAAGCGGTGATTAAGCTACTGCGAAATATTTGACGGGCACTTAAAGTTTATACTATCTTGATACTTTTAAATCCTTTTATACACATTATATACTACTTACTTTTCTAATATTTTGATATATATTGGAAGAATATTTTCTATGAATTATTATATGCATAATAGATATCACTCAAAACTCTCTATGGAGCAAACTATCGAATACAAAGCAAACAAATTTAGCATTTAGTTGATTTCTAGATAGATAATTTATTACAAAAGGATAATTCTTTATTTTATTTATGTTTTTAGTGAAAAATAAATAAGAATTTTTTTATTTTTAAGAATTTTAAATAAGAATTTTTTATTTTAAATATTATAAAAATAAAAATCTATAATAAATATAAATAAATATAATAAAAATATAAATAAATATTATAAATATTATTAATAAATAAATAATTTTTTTTATTTTTTGACGATTGTAAGGAAAAAACAAGCTTTTAAAATATAAAAATATTGGCTTTTCATTATTTTTTTACTTCATAGAATATAACAGAATATTATAAGAATATATTTTTATAATCTTTTTCATCACTTTTGCTTCTTCAGTTAAACACAATCTACTGCAACAATATTCAATTCATTTATTTTTTTATTTTCATTCATGCAGCGATGTTTAAAATTTTGAAACTCTCTCGAGGGTTTTTTAATACATTTTGTGAACTATTAGAAGTTTAAAAACATTTCATTTCATTTATTTATATTTAGGTTTTCATTTGTATAACATTATTAAAAAAAATGCAAAATATTGAAATGGGAATTTAAATTTACAATCATTTATGCTTCCTAGCAGCCAAAATTTACAATCCATACAAGAATAATATTAAAAAGCAATTGTTTAATTAACAATTAAATACTTGTAAAATATTAAAATTACTATTATTTTCAAAAACATTTGATAATGTTTGGGAAATCATGTATGGAATGAGGAATGAATTATAAAAGTTTACTTCAAGAAATAAGAAATCATAATAAGTATATACAGGGTGATAAGCGATTAAGCCCTGATTTCAGAATTAAATATCTCTACAACAAAGATCGATAGAATTTTGCTGTAAACTGTACGTTTATTAGAAAAAACTGTAAAAATGACGTACAGAAGTTTAAAAAATTTCGTTACAAAATCGTTAACAGATGGCGCTCTAATCACAATGCTCATAGACGCTTTCAGTGCGACGTCAAAAATGAAAAATGACCCCCGATCTCACTCCTTGTGACTTCTTTCTGTGGGGAGCATTGAAAGACACTGTCTATAGCCACTCTTCATGAGCTTGAATCGGTGATTGGTATTGCATGTGATTCCATTTCCGTTGAGACATTGCAAGACGTGATGACAAATTTCATGGTTCGATTATGCCACCTCATTGTTTCGAACTGTGAACATTTTGAAAAAATTGTATTTTGATTGCAAAGACCGCATCACTTAATTTTTTCAATACTTTTTTTAAAGACTCCTTTCAGAGAAAGAGTTTCCATTGCAGAGTGCCATCTGTTAACGATTTTTGTAAATAAATTTTCTAAACTTTTGTACAGCATTTTTACAGTTTTGCAAATAAACGTATAGTTTACCGCATAATTCTATCAATTTTTTTGTAGAGATATTTAATTTTGAAATCATGGATTATTCGCCGATCACCCTGTAAAGACTTTAAACAATATTCAAGTAATTTTTTTACAATATTTAAACATTTGCCATATCATAATAGCAATCACCTAAAATTACATAGTGTTGTTTTTGCTGATATCCGTTGTTAGAAACAATTCAATTACCATAATCTGAAATCTAACTTCAATCAATTTGAGCAAATATTTTTACCTATAATTAATAAATAAAAGAAAATTTTACAAACACACAGTTTCCCAAAACTTGCAATATATATACAATTTATTTATTAAATTTCCAGAAAAGAGAATCACGTTCTCCAAAACTGTTTACTGAATTCGATAATCATCTGCTCAAATGCAGAATAAACTTATTAAAGACATGAACATATGACATAATACCTTTTAAAACCAAATAACCGCGGTTAAAAACAAAGAATGCTCTTGTAAAACCAATGAAGGCAGAAAGTGGTAAGAATACTAAGTTTTGTTCCAAAATTCAAACATACACATCACTCCTACTAAAACATCCTACTTAACATTTGCATAGCAAGCTTCATAAATTAATCTTATGAATATTTATACATTTCCAAATCGAGTAAGTGGGAATTCTACAAACATAAGTGTTATTTCAACATCACAAATTCTATCAATATTTAATAATTTCGTGGAATGCATTTTTGTGTATTTTAGATTAGAATTAACGTATGAAATTCGTGATTCAAATGTAATGGTGAATAATTTCTTCAATTAAAATTCCTCATTGCAAAATTGCATAGATTTGAAGATTGAAGAACGAATATTCCTCGTTATTTTAAGGAAATTCAATTAATTTTGAACTCGAAGTATTTCTTCCCAATAAATCTCTCAGGTAATTAGATTCAGTTTTTCCGAAAATGTTAAGTGTTATTAAAGAGACTGAAAATTTTCTAAGCTGATCTCGAATCCGGTAGACTCCAATTAAAATTCGTATTCGAAATACCTTGATAAAGCTTTTATATTTCTTAAATTTATTATATCGAAAAAGTTTGATCTGCAAACGATATATTTCTGAATTATTAACTGATCAAATTAATTTTATGTTGAAATTAGTTTTAGCTACCTAAAATTTTCGAATCAATGTTCTGCAAACGATATATTTTTGAGTTATTATTTGATCAAATTATTTTTTTATGTTGAAATAATTTTAGCTACCTCAAACTTTTAAATAAAAAATTTATGAGTCACCTTCACAGAAATACATTAAATATCAAATTTAAGTTTTTACTATTGTTAAACTCTGTTGTTCTGTTTCTTAAATGACTTTTCGGACTGCTAGTTATTGGTAGCAACAGTCAACACTAATGACTATTCGTTGAGGTTTTTGTATTTTTTACATAATATGAAACTTTTTGTATTTCAAACTTCAACTGAAATAAACTTCATACTGAAATAAATATTATATCTGTATGCATTTTAAGCCTAATATATTTGTTTCTTTGGAGGCTTTGTAAGAAAGTTCTATAATTTGTATGCAAAAACCATTCATCTGGCATACAGCTATACCATGCTCATGCATACAAATGATAAACGTGTATATTAAGCAGAGATGAGTTGCTTCCTCCTGCTTCTTCCTTTCCATCCATACGAGTGATGTGAAGTTGTTTTCTTCCTTCTTCTGTATTACGTGATCATGAAGGGGAAAGAGGAACAAAAGGGGAAAAAACCACTCTAAGAGTAGAAAAGAGAAAAAGTAGGATAAGAACAGATCAGCACTGACTATCATACCCTTTTATATTGCTCATTCACGTACAAATTGACTGAAGATAGTCAATCATTCAAAATATTTAGCTCAGAAACTCAGATTCGTTATTGGGTGGTAATTGTTTAATATTCAACAACACTGCCAGAAGAAAAAGAAAATTCCTTCTAACGAATTTCATCCAAAATTTGGCATAAATAATATTTCTAAATGTAATGGTAGTTTTATATTGGTAATATTCGAATAGTTATTTTTTTAATTGAATCCATGTTTTATTTCCTATTTGTAACATGCCAGAGAGTGTTATGATAATGTTGATTGATGGAATATTAATTACAAAATGCTTCATGTAGAATCCGTATTGCAAAAACTGTTCTATAAAACGAAAATATAGGCGCAACAAATTCAATAAATATTTGCTTCCTAGGCAATCCACCATCTTTATCAATTTTATAATTAAAAATTAACAGATATATTAACATTTTTCCTTACTACATTCTTGATGAAAAGCAAATTTTATATCATGGTACATTCCCAAAAAATAGATATTTAGCGAAATTATTTTTATGTTTGTAAAGTTTTTATAAGTTTTCAAATATATTTTATTACACTTTATTATACTTTTTTTCATTCTTTCAGTTATTAGTCCTGGGTTAGTAACTGCATTACCAGATTTGAACTGAGACTGCATTAATTACAGTTTTGGTGTTCAGCTTTAAAACTTTCCTACATTCCCAAATGGATGTTTAAAAAAATAATAAAGACAGGCAAATCAGAACTACATTATTATATTGTAATGTTTTAAAATAAAAATTCTTGCCCCCATTAAAATTTCTCACGATTTAAAGAATGAGTGAATCTGATTTTCAACATTCGTTAAATATTTTAAATTTTAAAAGATATTTCGTTTATTCATTAGTCATATATAGACTACTTAAAAAAAGAGAATATCTTTTTATAATGCATTTTCAGTTATTTTAAATTAAATTCGTGGAACGAATACGATAAATCATTGCAATACCGCATGCAGTTTATAGTCCAATGAATAAAGAAATTTTTGAATAAGCCGTATTAATGAAAATCACATCCAGCTTTGAATCTTCAAAATTTCCATTCAAAATATTCAGTTTTATATTTTCTACAATTTTTTTACCCTCAAAAGCATTAGTTTATTTATTGTAGTAATGCAAAAATAGCGTACATTTCTCAGTAGAAAAGAAAATCTTTTTTCTTCATACACGTTACAATAAGACATCCAGTTCTTTTAAATGTATAAATAGCTAACTTCCCTTTTCTAATGCAAATTGAATTCAATTTCAATATGTTTTCCGTAAAGGGGGATCTCCGCTTAAGAAAGTTCAAGCGAGCTAAAAATATGGATCTTAAATAACTTAAGGTTAAATAAAATTTTTATTTTGCCATTTTCTATTATCCAGCCACATATAAAAGCGATTTAAAATTACTTTATAAACAGCCGCTTTGTATCACAAGGGTGCATTTCTAAAATAACTCAAATGACATGATTTAGCTAAAATCAAAGATTCATGAAAATATAAGCTTAAAGTATTCCATAAAGATTTTAATTATATTTTAATGCAGCCTTTTAAGACCAGAAATAACGTGATCTACCAGATCATCATTACTGGAATAGCTATTTGGTCGATTTAACTCGCAAGATTTAAAATCTTTATTTCTTTTTTAATAACTATTGGATTTTTAATGCACTGTAACCACAGTTAATATTAAAATTAAGATTTTCTTCGCCTTCTACTCTAAATTCTGCCCAAAAGAATAATCAGAATGTATCAAAACAAATCGTTTGCATGCTTCAAGTATTAAAAAATTGAGTTTCACGTTTAAAATTTATAAATAAAAAAATCGTTTGACTATTTACAGAGTAGAAAAATTATTTGTTAAAGAAATGGTGTTTAAAATTCATAAGTTTTTTCTCAATTTAATTCATTTTTCTTTTTTAACTTTTACCATAGAATTATTGTAATTTTCGATACTAGTTATGATTTCATTAAAACTTTCGAGGGAAAATAAATCTAAATTTTTTTTTTCTTCACTTAATTAAAAAAAATTATTGAAATATAAATGTACGTGCAAAGGTTAAGCTAAAGTGAAATGATTCGCTTTGGTTTTAATAACTGAGGTTTGATGTTTTCGTTTCATCGGAAAGGCAAATTCTTTATCGCGACTTTACTTTAAATGCTTTTTTACGCTTGGGAGAAGGATTTACTGGATCTACGGATTGATTCATTGAATTAAAAGAAGTCACTTCTCTTTTAATGTAACTGATAGGTAACATTTAGCATTTTAATCAAAATCTTTCAATTTTTCCTTTTTACTTCTCTTTCTTATATAAATATATTCTGATTTATCATATTTTTTCTTTATTAATTAAAGTAGGAAATTTAATGGAAATACTCGAGAAACACATTAAAATGTATTTCGTTCCAAAAAAATTTCATATATAGCCAAAATTTGGTAATTTAAAAGCCATTATCTAGCTCATTGGAACACCAATAGATACATGCATACATACATAGGGAAAGAGATACATTTATAATAAAACTTGTACTTTATTTTTTTACTTTTACTATAAAATATGCATTTAATTAATAATCGATTCAGAATTTATTTTTTCGAAAAAACACAAGATCATTCTTAATTTTCTTATTTACTTATTTTGAAAAAAGTTATGTTAAATCATAATAAAAAAAATAATTTCAATTGCATTATAAAAGCTTATTAATTATTTATATGGCTTTTTCTAATTCTAATAAATAATACCAGTTAAGAAAAACATTGATCCTTCATAAAATCTGAGGTTTAAAAAGTATTGTCGATTCTCCTTATTAATGTTATTTTATATTAATTAAGATCACATATTTCCTCACTTTTCAAAATGGTAATGAAATTTCCGTAGCGAAAAAAGAATCATTTTATTGCTCTTTTCACTAACATTAAACAAAATCATGCAACAAAATTCAAATAGTAATTTGATACTCTCTTAGTTAAAATTTATGATTAAAAATAATTCTTTCCTGCATGACTATAGTTGTAATATTCCCTCTGTAAAACAATTTTCGTTGCACACGCTATTAGTATGCAGCAAGGCATTGCTCGTAAACTAGTGATTCCCTCGTAATTTCGAATAATGGAACAACGAATTACCCAACGGAACATCTGGAGAAATGCGAAATAATAAGAGTTCTAGAAAATTGTTCCTAAAACAGCTGGTAATAGAACAGCAAAAGGAATATTTGAAGCAAAATTCCATGGATTTTACGTAGTGACAATTTTATTTTACTATTCTAATTAGTACTCTAACTATAAATATATTTTAATTTTTTAAAAAACATATCTGAATTCACATTTTTAACGAATTTCACAAGAAGGACATTCCGAATTTTCTGAATATTAATATCCACATTATAAAGTTCGGAGAATTTATATTTATTCTATAGGCATGAAATTAAAAGACATGGTTGAAAATAAATATTAATAATGAAAGACAAAATAAATAGTATTTAAAAATAAACGGCATATCGACAAAATTTCTTGTATTTATCATAAATAAATATTTTAATTTATTGTTCTAAACAAATTTACTATAATTTTTTTTTCTATGGAAATAAATATAAAAATGTGAATAGAAAAGAAAATAAAATTCTTATTAGAGTAAAAATAAGCATTAAATTAATGAAATATTTTATTAAAATTTGAAAACGATTGTGAAGAAATTTTTCATCTTTTCTTTCGTAAGACATTATTAAAACCATCTTATTTATAAATTTTGGAAAATGATGTTCATGAATTAAGTTGAAAGAATTCTTGCCCATCATCACAATCACAATTATGCCATTAATCGTTTTATGAAAATTAAAAAAAAGAAAGCAAATTAAACTCGTTTGGAGTATCGATTTTTTTTATTTGCATAGTAAAAAACAATGAACAAAATCGTTTTCAGAATCATGAATAAACTGTATTTGCCTCGTATCAACAAAGATTTTAAAAATCAGTTTCCTAAAAAATTGTTTCTTTCATTAAAATAAAAGTGAACAGGAAATAGATCAGAAAATTTGAATCAACTAAATAAAATTCTACAGCATTTTTTATACGCAAGATGTTTCCCTCCAATAATTTAATAAATTTTTGAATTGCAAAAAAAAGACTAATGCCTAAAAAGTGCTTTAAAACTCTTTTTGTGAGTATGGAGATTTACAGAATTTTTATCATCAAGAGATACTTGTGAGAAAATGTTAAAAAAAGTGTATATAACAAAAAGAATTATAATTCTTTATAAAGCGATTTTCATAAAATAAAGAGTCCTAAATATTTGAATTATATTTCAGCTTAAAGAATCTGAAGTAGAAATTACAAAAATAAAATTGATTTATAAATTTTATTTATGATATCAATAATTTAAATTTTTATCGAAATCAAATTTAATCCAAAAATGATATAACATTATACAGAAATAACTAAAGATTAAGCTACACTGTTAACAACCTTTCAACGATCCCCATAGTGATAATATTCGTCAAATAAAAATCAAACACCTATCGACCATTACAAGGATAAATTTTGCCTGAAAATATTAGATAATAGGAGTTTCAACATATCTGCAAAGATGATCTATTTATAGAATAATGATTTAATGGATTCAGAAATATTTGACTTCCTAAATCTAGTTTCTGAAACATTCTAGTTTTATCCATTTTAACAAAATTCGAAATTTCACTATCGCTTTATGCAAGATGTCGATATATTTATTAATATTATCATAGTTAATATAAAATGATAAAAGGTAAGAAAGTTGAAAAATGTATCCAGATATCAATTCCTGATCGAATCTTTGAGATTTATAAAGAAAAAGGCTTTATGAATAGTAGAGTGTTTTGTTATTGTTTAATTTATTGAATAATTTTAAAACTTTAAAATAATTAAAAATTTAAAATGAAATAATTTTTTTATGTTTTGTTTATAACGTATATTGTCACAAAGATTCAAATAAACACACCGTCAGTTTTAAACTAACAAACAAATTTATTGAAGGAAAGTAGCGACTTGCAACTTCACAAGATCGAGAAGTTGCCCACGATTAATGGGTATCAGCTTTTATACACGAACAGAATATTCTAGAAACAACTAATTTACATAACAAAGAAAGGTGTGAATGTTAGATAACAAAAGGAAGCAATAACTAAGAAAGCAAACTAAATATTTATGCTTTGGATATAGCAGCCATGGCAAGCATCGAACCCGCAAACTCTGCTCTTGGATTGCGAGCTTTGACCACTCGGCCACTGAGCTCGTGTCAAACTTGCTTTATGTGGCATTTAAAAGCTTCCAAGATTTATAAAGAAAAATGCTTCGTGAATAGTTGAACGTTTTGTTAATGTTCAATTTACTGAATATTTTTCAAATTTTAATTTTAAAAAATTTTAATTTTGTTTTTTTTTATTTGTTTATAAAGTATATTAGTACTGCAATGGCGGAGAGTAAGGACAGTTTTGAAGCCAGAAAGTTCCAGCTTTGGAACTGAATTCCAAAAAACTTTGATGTAAGAGTATCTGAAACTTGTTAAATTCGTTAAAGTCAATAGTGAAATTTTACTCGGATGGTATGAAAGTCTGAAGAGACGATAGCAACCATGTGTCGCCCTCAACATCTGACAAGGCTTTTAAACTACAAAATTCATTTCAAAATAGTCTTACTTTTGTTTTATAGGGCAGGATATTAATACAATTTAATTAAAAGATGAAATTCACTGCATACGACGTCTTTCTGTAATATTTTCTGATCACGGGGAAAACACGCTACGCCTTTGCCAGATTATTAGTGTTGTCTTTTGTGGGTCTTCCCTCTGGTGTGGTGCGGCGTGGAGAGGGGGGTGCCAGTTCAGGTGTCATCCTCGACATCGGACTGTGGTTAAAAATTACGAGATCCATTCCAAAGTAGCTCTAATTTGCTTAACAATGGGACATTAATCTAACTAAACCAAGTCTTTTGTGTGTAAAGACAGTTTTCAAACTTTTAAAATATAGACAACCTCACCAAAAGTTCAAACTTAAGAAAGATAATTTCAACGCTCATATTAACATCCTGAATATTCAAAAATAGTCCTCGTGTATGAATTAATGTCTACGAGATAAAGTTACTTCGGCACGAATTCATATTTCAAATAATAAAATAAAAGAACTGCAGAATAATCTGGGCCTGGATCCGCTGAAAATTACCACGTCTACGGAGCAGATTAGGCAGTGTTTGCTTCCGGTCACCGGAAGTAAAAGTTACCGGAAGAAGAGCGAAACCACATTTCTCCTGACAGAAACATGACGCCTCTAATCCTGGTCTTCTGTTCGTTTATGAATAATTTTATGAATTGATGTCTCTGGACACTGAATATGCTTTACAATTGTTTATAGATGGAAAACGTCGAAAATTCCAACCCCCTACTCTGAATGGAAGTCTGTAATCTAGAATCTTTTATCCTTAATTGTAAAGTTACTGGCTTTATATTATTTTTAATTCAATCCTAATTTTGTAAAATTAACAATTCTATTGAAAAATATGTATTTAATAACTTTATAAATTACTAACTGGTACCCGGCGCGTTTCTGCCGCAGAAAGAAATAATATTAAGTGAAATCAATCAATAATTTGGCAATGTTTTTTGTTGAAATAGGATGATCGGTACGGCAGAACGTAAGGATACATGTTGAAGGAAATTGAAGGATATATAAAGGAGAAGCATAAATAATATTCATTCTAATTTTATTATTCTATTCTATAAACAAATATTCATTTTTATGTATTAGATTTGAGTATTCTTTTTGAATTGTAAAGCATGGTGTTCTTTCTGAATGGTAAAAAAGAAACTATTTATTGTATCTCGTGACTGGTTTAATATTCGTTCACAATTTTCAAATTTAATTTCAGAAAATGTGATTCAAATATTTTTCTTTAATATTGATTAAACACAGAAAACCTACACTGATGTGACAAAAGTCATGGGATAGCAATATGCAAATATACAGATGGCAGTAGTATCGCAGCGAAAAAGTATAAATGCGCAGTTCATTTTCCAGAGCTTTCATTTGTGTTCAAATTATTCATGTGAACAGGTTTTTTGTGATTTATGGCGCCACGACGCGAATTAACAGACTTTGAACGTGGAATGTTAGTTGGAGCTAGACGCTTGGGTCATTCCATTGTGGATATCGTTAATGAATTCAACATTCCGAGATCCACAGTATCAAGAGTGTGCCGAGAGTATGAAATTTCAGGCATCCCATCCCATCATGGTCAGCGCAGTGGGCGACCACCTGCACTTAACGACCGAGACCGCCGACGTCTGTGTAGAATGGTCGATGTTAATAGACACGCAACACTTCGTCAAATAACTGCAGGAATCAATGTGGGACGTACGAGGGACGTGTCCGATAAGACTGTGAGGCGAAATTTGTCTTCCTTGGGCTATGACAGCAGAAGACCGACTCGAGTGTTTTTACTGACAGCACGACATCGCCTGCAGCGACTCTCCTGGGCTTGTGAGCATATCGACTGGTCCCTAGTCCAGTGGAAAACCGTGGCGTGGTCAGATGAGTCACGATTTCAGTTGTTACGAGCTTATGGTAGAGTTCGAGTGTGGCGCAGACCCCACGAAGCCATGGACCCAAACTGTCAGCAAGGCACTGTTCAAGCTGGTGGTGGCTGCATAATGGTGTGGGCTGTTTTTACATGGCATGGACTCGGTCCTCTGGTGCAACTGAACCAATCATTGACTAGAAATGGTTATGTTCAGCTGCTTGCAGATCACTTGCAGCCATTCATGGACTTCACGTACCCACACAACGATGGGATTTTTATGGATGACAATGCGCCATGTCACCGGGCCAGAACTGCTCGCGATTGGTTTGAAGAACATTCCGGACAATTCCAGCGCATGATCTGGCCACCTAGATCGCCCAATATGAATCTCATCGAGCATTTATGGGACATCATCGAAAGGTCCGTTCGTGCCCAAACTCCTGCATCATCCACACTTTCTCAATTACGGACGTTTATACAGACAGCATGGCTCAATATTCCTGCAGAGGACTTCCAACGACTTGTGGACTCCATGACACGTCGAGTTGTTGCACTTCGCCGGGCAAAAGGAGGACCGACACGATATTAACAGTCATCCCATGACTTTTGTCTCTTCAGTGTTTGTATATATACCAAAATATCGTTAATATAGTGTAAACAATGATTTTTGGAAAGTTAAGATGGTGCAAAATTATTTGTACTGCAACAGTTTTGGTGGTTACAGAGAAAAACGCTAAAATTTGCTAAATACTAAACCCCACCAAGGCTGGTCTCCCTAAAACTTTCTCTCATAATCTGTAATAAAGTTGTTACCTTTGAGAATGATTTGTGTACTAAAGCTACAAAATATTAACCTTAAACATGATATTACCAGTTCTACAGAATCTATCGTCTCCTCGGCGAGTTCATCCTTGGTAAATAGATGCGGTTGAGATTTTTTTTAATTTTGGATAATTGTACTATCTTTATAACCATCCCGCAGATGTAAATAATAAGTTGACCAAGTTTCATCGTAATCGGATGAACGGTTTCGGAAGACATGAGATACATACAGACAAACATTTATTTTTATTTACGTAGACGAATAAAAATAATGTTACTGAAACAATACAAAATATTGTAAAGCATTCTTTATATATCTTTTAAAAACTCTTCAAAAATATTTCAAAAATTTATGAAAATCTGAGTTTGTAGAGAAATTAAATTTATATTGTGAAGGTATCTTATTTTATAAACTTTAACTCCGTTAATGCTGAAAGGTTCCAAACGCAGATATAACAAAACTCAGGTTAATGCCCCAGATATCTGAATATGTTTGTGAAATTTATTTCCTTTTCATTCAGTATGTTTCATTAAATACCCATGGCGCTTCTTTTGTTAACCAAAGAAGCCCGTCTAGATGCGTTTGCAGCACCGGAAGGCTTTTTTAAGTACATTCAAAAGTTGTCTTAAGAATACATTTAGTCATTAAGTATAACCAGTCAGTCTGAAGTATAGTAGTCATATATCATCCCTCTTAAGTATATTAATTATGTCTTAAGAATAGAAATCAATTAAATCTGTTTATATTTTAGATATCAAGAGAGAACGAATTATCATTACACTTTTGGAGTGAAGTAGACTTATCTTTGACAGATAAACTCGAGTTGAGCTCAAGCTCAGCTTGAGTTTCTGAAGTATTTTGAGATACTTTAACTCAAATATTCCTGATAATAAAAGAGTTCAAGAAGTGTGAGAAATGGAAAAATTTTGTACATTAATTTGCATACACTTAAATATATAGAATTACAGTACAGTATTGTTTTATTATTATAGTATTAAGTATATAGTATTACAGTATAGGATAGTATTATAGTATTAGATATATAGTACAGTATACTTTAGTATTAAGTTTGCATACACTTAATAGCCAACAATTAAGACAGTTTCTCTTTTAGATATCAAACTCTTAAGAAAGAACGAATTATCATTACACTTTTTGATTGAAGTAAGCTTATCTCTGACAGACTCGAGCTGAGTTCAACCTCAGTCTGAGTTTCCGATCTATTTTGCGATACTTGAACTCAAATCATTCTAATAATAAAAGAGTTCAAGAAGTGTGAGAAATGAAAACAAAATGGACATTCATTTGCATCAAACTATAGAAGGTAAATATTTTTTATTAATATTTAATTGAAAATCTATCGGAAATTTAAAATCAAACTATTTCTTCGTGAGAATTAAAAACTCAAAAAGGCATTAAAAGCTTTTTTGTTAGTTTCATGGCCTATAGAATTTTCTGAAAAAGATTTTACTCAAGCGTGTTACATCACTATTTACAAATTCAACTTATAAACATTCTCTTAATTTCCTGGTGAAGCATTTAAAAAGATTAATATTTCAATAATGTATAAAATATATGAATACATTCGAATTTTCATTGATAATTTATATTGAAACATTTTTTTCAATGGTTGGAAAAAAGTTATTTGTCTTAGTATTAATTATAAGAAAATTTTAAAAAGTATTCCTCCCAATACACCTAATTGAGTTTTTGAGTGGAAATTAAATGTGAAACTAACTCTTTTTAAATAATAAAATTATAAAGTAAATTAATAATTTCGTTTTAAGTGTTAATGTTAATTCTGCATATTTATACTTTTGAACTGCAATAAACCATTTGGTTAAATTCTTGAACATTTTAAAATTTATTTAATATTTTTTCTTTTATCATTTTTATCATAAAATTTGTGTATACCATATTAATATAATAATCATTTATAAACATTTTCTAAAAGATTAGAGTACAAAAATAAGAATAGGTTTTGGTATATTTTTTTAGTTTTCAACCCACCTTATCCATAAAACTAGATCGGATATTTGAGATTCTAAAGGCTTATATTCATTGAATATAATAAATAGTCGTGATGCGAATAAAATTTTTGTCTATCAAATGACCCTTGATTCAATCTTTTCATCTCATATAATATCTTAATATTCAAAAACTCAAATCACTCATCACCACTCATCATTAAAATCACTCATGTCACCACTTGAAAATATGCAAATATTTTTTTGCAAAATCCTTTCCAGAAAACTTGTGAATTTATCCATCAAAAACTGTTTTCCAAATTGCCAAAAGGTTTTCGAAATTTTATGCGTGTACTTGATAAAAGAATATTTTTCAATTTGATATGGCATATTTCTTATGTAACTAATAAAGTTATCATTAGATCATTTCCAATATTTATTACCATTTCATGAAAAAACTCGAAAGATAATAAGGCTATAATTTATCTTTTCAAACTTTTTGTTTATATTTTCAGACTGTTAAAAAATCTTTTGCTACTAAAATGGACTTCTTTTAAAATAACAACGAAGAAACTATTTTTTGTTTCGTTTTTGCTTTTACCGGTATTTCAAGATTTCTTTTTTCGGTTTTTAATTTTTTTCATGTACTTTCAAGAAACCTTTTACTCATTAAAGTTTTGAAAAAAATTAGCTTGGAAGTAATTAAATTCCACAAAAGATAAAAGCTAAAAATCTTTTACACTAAAATTATGAAAATAGTTTCGCAGTTTTAAGATTTAAACTGCTACATTAAATTTATTTCAAAAATGCGCTTTTTTTTACTAAGCCTTTTTGTACATTCACTTATAGCGTCAGTATGTTGCTAAAAGAAATCAATTCGAAAAAAAAGAAAAACATGTTAATATATTCAGGCTACTTTAAAACGGTAGGTCTGAGGAAGAAAATAAAATGTTCATATCATTATGTCTACAGTATACATTATTTTTTATTAAAAATCCGTCTATTAAGTACGATGATACATCCAACAAGCTGAATGATGAATATGATTTATTTGTCATGAAAATGTGAAACACAGAAGTAAAACATTGCAAAAACACATAAAAACCATATTTACAAGAATACCCTCCGTCAGCAAACCTCTCATTACACAACAATGTGTTCAATAAGTTCATATTGCAAATAGATACATTTCTTTGTTATTGTACTCCAAAGAGGAAACTAGATAAACGAATTCACAGTAGTTCTCCCGCATTTTTATAGTCTATGTACAAAATATAAAATTTTCTAGAATATTAACATGTACAAAATGTAGTTTTCACAGTAGTTCACGCTTGTTTTTATATTCTCTGTACAAAATATAAAATTTTCTAGAATATTAATATGCATATAATGTAGTTTTCGCAGTAGTTCTCTCCCGATTTAATAGTCTATGTACAAAATATAAATTTTTTAAGAATATTAACGTGTATAAAATGTAGTTTTCACTATAGTTCTAGCTCGATTTTATAGTCTGTGTACAAAATATGAAGGATAGGATATTAATATGCATTATATCCTATCCTTCATATAAACTTTATATGTATATTAATATGCTTATTAAGATATTAATATGCATATAATGCAGTTTCCACTGTAATTCCCGCTCATTTTTATAGTCTCTGCACAAAATATAAAGTTTTCTAGAATATTAACATGTATAAAATGTAGCTTTCACTGTAGTTCCCACTCGTTTTTATATTCTCTAAACAAAATATCAGAATTTCTAGAATATTAATATGCATATAATGTAGTTTTCACGTTCATATATGGTAGTTCTCGCTCGTTTTTATAGTCCCTGTACAAAATACCTAATTTTCTAGAATAGCAACTTCCACTTAATGGAATGTCATCATGTTGCAAGAAATGGAAAGAAAAGAAAACGAGAAGGATTACTATCATTATTGTAAACTTCGCCTATAACGATCAGGAACAAGAAATGGCCATATTTCTGAAAGAGTAGTAAAGTATACTTGTCACTAAAACTGCGCATCAGCAATTTTATTGTAATATATATGAAGGCAGATAGAAAATATTGATGTAATCTGTGGCGCCATCTGCAGGACTCCTTTTCTCAGTCTTATCAAGAAAAAACCACACACATTATATATGTATAATTTTTAGCATAGTCGTGGCTGCAGAGAGAGGGGGCACTTTGAATTTTTAAATTTTTCCTCATTCCATCTTGGGAGGCATAATTTATGTACTAGCAGAAATGACGAATACATCAACACAGAATGGCAGAACAGAGAAAAGAGGAAAAGTAATGAAATATTTATCCCCGTGATTATATGCTGTGAAATTCCGATAGGAATTTTTTAACGCGTGTCAATTTCCATAAAGGAATTATAGGAATTCTTTTAAAAAGAATTCGCTTAGCTAGGTAATTTTTTATCCCTTTTATATTTTTTATCCGGAGTGTGAGGGATGTCGATTTCAGGAGTTTTAAAACTCGTGTTGGATTTATTAATAAAGAAGGCGGAATGGGATCAGGAAATAAGAGAACATTTTAGAATGAAGTTAATATGGGCTAAATTAAGCTAAAAATTAGGAAATTAGTTGAATATATACGATTTCAGAAAATTGTTTTCTCGAATTGAAGAAAATCCCAAACCAATTTTCGGGTAATTATATTTTATTCTTATATATTTCGTTTAAAGCAATAAAATCATCCATTAAGTATTTTTCTTTTTATTTGGCTACTGAGTTATTACGTGAGCAAGTTCTTTGAAATAAAATCTCATTTTCTACAAAGCATTACTTCATTAAATCAAAATTAAGTTGTATTTAAGTGCGCGTTTCAAATCCATAAGCATAAGTAGATAATGAAGCTTTTCTGCCTAGAGCAAATGAATACGTCTCGAGTCCTTTATTCGGTCTGATTTCACAGTCTGCATTATTGCAGGCTGATTTGAACGAATTATGCTATTCCAGACGCGAATTTTACATTGTGTAACGAACACAGTTTATCTTACCATCGTAATAACTATGTTTCACTCTGTTGCATAAGCAGTTGGGTTTATTCTAGAGCATTCTACATAAGCAAGGATTAAAAGATCATAAAACAGCGATGGAAGATTAACAAAGGCAAATGCTTCCAAATTAGCATTATCTGTACGGTATTACTATAAAATTCAATTCAGGAATGTATAGTAATATGTAATAAATTTTCATAAAATAAATTTGTTGCTCTCAGAATTTGAGGAATTTCATGTAAATTTCTCAACAGTTTTAACATAAATCAGATTTTCAATTTGGAAAGTAGTATTTTTAATCGACATAAAATGACTAAATGTGTAACTAGTTCACGTCTCTGTGACGATGAAATAAGAACAGAAACTCGAGTTTAAGGAAGAATTACCTCAAAAGAGAGAGACTAATTTTTCTCAAATCTGACGTGACCCAAATGTCCAAACCAAAATTGGATAAGATTTCCATAGTGCAAAAAAACAAAACAATAACTAATCTATATATCTTCTTTAAGGTATCCGGCTACATTCGAAGGAAATTTTTTGAAAAATTGGATTTTTTTTCTAAATTTTGGAACCGGGGGTCTTAGATGTATTGTCAATTGTAGTACAAAATACAAGAAAAAAATATCTGAAAATATAATATATTTTGAGAAACAGAAAAATTTGTAGTAAATTTTTATCAAATTTATTCAAAACAGTTGATTCTGTACACAAAATTGTAATGCAACAATCCCATTTTTTCTTTGTACACAAGTTGTAGAATATTATGATGAACAAAACGAAATTAAAATCTAAGAAAAATGTTGAGATTCAATGAAGTTATGGGTGAAATTATAAGTACATAAATATAAACCTTTTCTTCCATAAATTCAAAACTTATTTTTTTCTAAAAACATCTACAAATAAAAAAATATTTCACCAACAATAAAACTTTTGGTTCATTTCATTTCCCGTATTTAAAACACACACAAATTTTTATACAAATACCTATACAAGTTTTTGAAATGGTGTTACTATATGTTAACATTGGAGAATTTTTATGAACATTAAAGTTTTGGGAAAATTGAAGACAAATTTAAGCTGAAAAATATATTTTGCTTAAAATTCCTTGAATGATAGACCAGGTGTTCCATTTTCTAGAAAAGATCAACTATTTGGGAAAAAGTAAAGTCTGAGTTACAAGAAATAACAATAAAAAATCGCCAATGTGGTCGATACCCAGTTTTTTTAACGTAGTCGGATACCTTAATTTGCTTAGTTATCAAAAAGTTATCAAACTTACCAACATTCAATTAAATTTACATGTACATTCAATAAAGAAAAAAAGAAAAGGTGGAAATTAAAGCAAATGAAAGCCATGAGAAAACAACAAAACTGCAATCAATTCCCGAGTTCTAAAAAAAGATATTAATATAGAAGAACGGGGGGAAACTAAATGATTTCCACAGCTAATTTTTTTTATTAATATTATCATATTTAAAGCGACAAAATACTCAAAAAATCATCAAAACAATTTTTATTGGCTCAGATGATAAATTGAGTCAGTTTAAATGTGCCTGCAAACGTTTAGAGCCGTAGCATTATTTTTTATCTAATAGTAGCTGGTACCCGGCGCGTTGCTGCCGCAGAAGAAATAATCTTGGAAATATCGTTTGGAATTTGAAATAGTCATATTGATTAATTAAGAATGATAGGAGGAATAATAATTTTCATGTCGACAATAAAGACATTCATTGAAATTGAAGGATATATAAAGGAGAAGCATAAATAGCATTTATTCTTTGTATATTATTCTATTCTACAAACAAATACTCATTTTTATACATTAGATTTGTGTGTTCTTTTAGAATTGTAATACTTCGTGTTCTTTCAGAATGGGAATGAAAGAAACTATTGCATCTCGGGGATTTGTTTAATATTCATTCATTAATCTCTAGTTTAATGTTAAAAAATGTGATTAAATTATTTTCTTTTAAAATTGATTAAGCATGGAAAATATATTTATACCATAAAATTTTTTGCTCGCAGACGATTTTAGACAGCCACTGCCAGCTGCTGATCAGACCGTTAGTTCTTATACATATTCATCAAATTTCCCCTCGAGCAAGTAACGGGTAATAAATAGAAAATATATTTATAACATAAGATGTTTAATATAGTTGAAAAAACAATTTTTTCAAAACTATGATAGTACAAAATAATTTTATTACACTATTTTTGGAAGTTATTGCAAAAAAACGCTAAACTTTTATTCAATGTTTAGTTAAAATTTCAAACCTATAGGGTTAAGTTCTCCTAAAACTTTCTAGCTCACTCTCTAATATAATTATTACCTCAGAGAAAGACTTGCATTGCATTTACATACAAATGCTCCGAAATATTAACATTTAGCTTCAATTTAACATCTTTACTCAATCTATTGTGTCTCCTTGGAGTTGGTTGGTTATTTGAGTGTGTGTGGTTTATTGGCGCAATAGCCACACTTTGCGAAACTGCGCCAAGCATATCCTTGGACAGTTATTTTGACAATAATCCTTGGTAAAAAGATGCGGTAAAAAGATCCAAAATATTTTTTATATATTAGATCATTTTACTATGCTTATAACCATCGCTTAAGAGCAAGTAATAAGTATTCAAAGTTTCATCGCAATCAAATGAGCGGTACAGCAGCGCATGAGAGATATATTCAGACAAACATTCAATTTTATTTATATAGATTGAAGACTTTTCGAAGCATGACAGGAGAGTAAACAATGTTGCTACACCCATTTTTCAAATTCAAGCACCTATAAAAGAAGCTCAATTGGAAAAAATATTGCCAATTTACCAAGGATTTTCATTAAATGAGCTATTAGAGCAATGTATTTGTTTCAAGAAAGAAAACTTCAATAAGACTCCACAATGTCATTTTGAGCAAATGCTCACAAGTTACTGATCCATCGATCAAACAAAATAGCATAAATAGTACGGAGAATAACAGAATTAGATATCAGAATAGCAAAAATATATATTTAATCAATTTTGCTTCCATAAGTTTTTGCATTTTTAAACTTTAAACAATTTAGAATTACTTGAATCCCATCTTGTAAACGTTACAGGCAAATTTGATAAATTTTATATTATGATTTAGATGAATAAAAACTTTAAATGAATTTTTCTGCATGTTCGTTTTTTGCTTATATAATACATTTTGAAAGCGTAAGACTTTCTTAAAAATGGAGGTAAATGTTAAATTTTGTCCAAGTATTCAGAAATGTTTTATAAAACTTAGTATGAAGTAGCCTTAAGTAAAAAAAAAAAAAAGTTTAATGTCTGAAGTCCGAATTCTTGCATTTTTTAAATTTTTTTGTGTTTTTTGCAGTAAAAAAAAATATATAATTAAGTAATATCAGAAAAAAATTGAAACTAAGTTTTATTTAGTATATTAATAGCTACCAAGAAAAAAATGTTAAGAAAAATCTAAATATTTAAAAAAAAGCTTTAGGATTTTTTTAAACTAAAAAAAATTTATGGAAGAGTTATAAAGAAATATTTTACATAAAATATAAGTTAAATATATTTTTAAACGTTAAAATTTAAAGAAAAAATTGAAGTACTGTGCTGCCTTAAAGGCAGGAATTAAAATAAGTTTTCGAATTTTTCAAATAAAAACCAAAATTAGCTTACAAATGATGAATTTATGGTAAACTAGACGACACGAATCCAGAAAAGGTAAACGGATGTATTATATTTCTTTGCGCATTTTTGCACTTTTAACGTTTATTAGGCCAAAAGTTTTAGGGAAAATTATGGATATTACTATAAAACGGCAATGGGGGTTCTTATAATATCAGATAGTGTGGCAATAGTGATAATATCAAAATAAATTGTAGTCTTCTATCTGGAACATATTGATATTTCAGCTTATCAAGCATTGTGAAAACCTAAATATTAAGAAAGTACAACGTATAAATTTGACATATTTTATCCGCAACGAATGATAAGACATATGTTTATTAGTCGCAATATATGATATATTTATTTATTAGTCGCAATATATGTTATTGATTTGTTTATTAGTCGCAATATATGATATTGATTTGTTTATTAGTCGCAATATATGATATTGATTTGTTTATTAGTCGCAATATATGATATTGATTTGTTTATTAGTCGCAATATATGATATTGATTTGTTTATTAGTCGCAATATATGATATTGATTTGGTTATTAGTCGCAATATATTATATTGATTTGTTTATTAGTCGCAATATATGATATTGATTTGTTTATTAGTCGCAATGCTTGAATTTGATGTAATTGATTCTGAACTGATTGCTGCATTTGAAGGATAAATAAAAAATATCTAATTATTTTGCATTAATTGCGTATTTAAATATGGAAGGGCAATTTCGATTTCAATATCAAAGGACAATATGTTCGATTCCCTATTCCATGGCAGTTTAGGTTTATTAGCGTCCCGTTGTAAAGCAACACTAGGGCTATTTGGGGACGGACCTTTTCATTTTGAGCCACGGTCAAATCACGAGAACGACACTTAAAGTGGCACCCTCCTCTCCACACCAGCGGGAGGACGTTTGGCCTGACAAATTTAACTTGCAACAGACCCCTTAAACGATGGTTCTTCAGTTTAATTGGGTCTCGAACCTGAAACCCCCCGGTTCCGAAGCCGAGACCTTACTTCCAGGCCACCGAGGCTCCTATTCCATGGTAGATATGATGAAAGATCCTATTCCATGGAAGATAAGATGGTTCTATTTTCAATCTACTGTGAAAACACTGATCTCACTAATGTAATACGAAGGTCTGCCAAGGTGTTACTTTCTCACCATCATCATCTGATTGCTTTAAGTTTGTTCTACAGAAGCTACAAAATGAGATGTTATTCTAAGACATTCTCTTATATGATTTTCTTACAGAAAAGTAGTATAAAACTGGTTATTTACAAACTGATTTAAGTAGTCATTACAAATTGAAATTCATAACTAAACTCTAAGATAAATATATTTATTTACTGATATAAATATTACAAATTCTATTTATTTGATTACATTTCAAAAGATCAGCTCTTATAGCAGATCTCGTATGTAACAGCATTGTACTCAATCATTATTTTATATCATAAATATCCATTATTATCATCAATTTATCATCATTATTTGATTGATTAATGATCAGGATAAATTTTAAAAATATCGGCTCTTATTGCGGATATTGACTTATCCTTACTCACAATCATAACGATAAATTATGTATTTTTATAACAGGATTTTTCAACATTATCATAATTGAGGAAGCCTTAAAACTAAATTCTCATAATATAGCTTAAAATTATATTTCAATGCTATTCCCAACCATACAAATATTAAAATGAAATTTAAAATTCAGAATAAAGGCATTTTGTAGAATTCGGCACTTTGATTTTCAAAATAGGAAAGTTCAAAAATGTATTTATTCAATTCATTTGTTAAAAGGACCCACATATTACAAGACAAACATTGAATTTAGTTAAATAAAAAAATTTAATCCAATTGATTAGTACTTTCAAAATTGATGGTCCTAAATATAACAGCTCTTTATGTACAAATACACTATTAGAATCAAAGTTTTAATTCAAGCATGGCGATATTAAAAAGTAAAACTAACGTTTTCAGTTTTTTCCTTCTCTTTTACTATTTGATTTTCGGCAAAATGCGGGTGTTCTTTTTGCTTGAATAATTTTTTTCCACATGGCTTGTTAAACATTTATGAGGGCACTATCTAATATAATCGGCTGTCTTTAGACTGATAATCGCTCCATAACGTATATTTTTTATAATACATTTTAACCCTAATTTATTTTACAAATTTTATTTCTTTTTCTCATTTTTTTTTGTTCAATCAACTTTAGTCAGGTAATTTCCGTACAAGAATATTACTTGAAAAAATGTTCTATATTTTCAAAAAATGCATTTTTTTCATTGATAAATTACTTTTTATTGTTATTTATGAAAAAAAATTCTTGAGTTTTAGAAATTTTGTTATTTCAAAATCGTCTGCAGAACAGCTTTTCGTTTGTTTGAATAATCGTTCGTTTAATAATCGTAATCCTAATTTTTAATGATCGCTGCTTGTTCTCATTATTTGGTTTTTGGCCACCTGCTATGTGTTTCATTTTGAAGTTTTAAAGCAAAGTATTTTTTAAAAAATAGAAATTATCTAGTAAAATAGAAACCTTAAAATTCTTTGGATTTAAAAATTGGCATTAAAAAATATTAAATTAGTGTGTTAAAAAATGGAAAGTTCAAATTTTGTTTTAAGAAAGCATTGCTACAAATTACACTTAAAATTTAATTTGGATTTTTTAATTAAAAGAATTTGCACAGAAATCGTGAAAGTGACTTTTTGAAAGTGAATTTGGTTTTCAGATATAGTTTAGAAATCTTTCACTCAAAGATTTGAGGTAGAATATTAAAATTTATTGTAATTTTCAAATTAACAAAATATTAAAAATTCGGAGCTTTCAAAAGTTTATTAT
>JAPMOQ010049901.1:215660-260439 GCA_026543055.1 Argiope trifasciata
ATCAATGTCACACAATATCAATCAATGTCAATGATGATGTTGATCAATGTCACACAATATTAATTAATGTCAATGATGATGTTGATCAATGTCGCACAATATTGCACATTATCGTTGTGCTACTAAGGAAACCATGATATGAAAAGGCTACATATATGACCGAAAATTGGCGTTGGCAAGTATGACAATATTTACAATCCGATTTCTCATAGCTCACATAAGAAAATCGAGCAGTTAATTTGTATTTTGATTTTTTCATAATTTGATTCGACTGTTTACAACTCTAAAATACTACTTCACTGAGATTTTAGTAGCACAGCTGTAAAGATATATTTACATAATCCTTAACCCATTTACATCATTCGAAAAATATATGAAAAAAAGGCCCATATCACAGAAAAAGTTTTATTTCATATTTAGGTGTAAAATTGTATAAAAGTAGAAAAATCCTTTTTGAACATTATTTGTCAGTAATTTTGTTCAGTGTGGTAATATTTGAAATGTAGGATTCATATAGGTATATAGTATATAATATGAATATAGTATATATCATATTATATGCATGGCATATAATATGATGCAACGTATATATACGTTCCAGTGATAGTGACCAGGAAAATTGAGCGTATATACGCTAATGATGCAAATGGGTTAATAGATAAAAAGTCAAAATCCTGAAGTTCTTGGCTATCAACTTGATGACCACTTAGAGACTTGGCGACAAAAATTACAGGTTATGGAATTACAAAAATAATGTGGAATGTGCAATGGAATGAAAAAAAACTGCAAAAAGTAATTGATAGCAATTAAAATTGGTCTTAAGTTTTATTTTTTCACTAATTAAGTTTATAATTAGATTTAATATACTCATTTTCATCCAGATTATAAAGTAATTTTACTATTTCTGGTTAATGTGGTCTGTCTTATATTCGCCATTAAATTAAGAAAATGATTGCACACAACAAAAATAAAATTAATTAATAAAGTTGAAGAAAGAGAAATAATTTATGCATGTAAATATAAAATTGCATAAATTTCTAATCAATTTTGTATCCCATTATGGGTAAAAAATTATTCCAAAGGAAAGTAATTAAAATAATATCGTTTGGTAATAGTTTTTGCTCACATTCTTTATTTTTGATAATTCTCCTCTTTATATATTCTTTGAGTATGTTTAATAGTGATAAAGTATTAAATAAGCCTTATAAGTATTAAGTTTCCTTATTTAATAATTTACTTAAGACTATTTTAAAAATTCAAACAAATGAGAAAAATTGTAAAAAGCAAAGATATTTCTCTTTTTATATACTGATGATAAATTATTTATCGAACGTTTCGTTAGGATATTTGAATTAAAACATAAATTTATGACTTGTGAAGTATAAAATTTATTTCAAATATTTTAAATTAAATATAAAATTTTTAAAAACATATAATTTAGAAAGCTTGATTAAAAAAGCGTATTTTGAATAAAGAAAAATTTTTGAATGCATTAGCCGCACAAGTAAAAGAAAATCTTATACTGCGTTATTTTATTAAAATTCCTCTAGTATGATTATTTAATTATAATTTTTATTCAATTATTTAATATCAGAGGGAAATAGCAAATACATAATAATATATATGCATGCATATGAATTCGTGTAAAACGTTTTCACTTGAAATTAATTGAATTAATTTTTAAAGAGAAATTATCTTTGAAAACAACGTATTCGTTATTTAAAAAAACACATTTAGAGTGTTGTAATTTTATTTTTCGCTGTCTCTGAAAAAAATATAAGAAAACCTAATCTTCTAAAGCCTAAATAAATAAAAAGTTTTCCAAAGTCAGATTTTTTATTATACTTAAATTTATTTTTAAGTTATTAGAAATGTAACAAGTGCTGGATTTCTGAATTTTTTTTGTTTGTTTTGAACAAATGACTCCATCAGGAAATTTAAATATTATTTCAAAAAAGATGGGGGGGGGGGGGAATCTAAAATTTCCAAAAATAAAAGGAAAAATTTGAATAGATAATATTGAATGAATATTTTTTTTTTATTTTCATAATAAAAGTATCTTTTAATTTAAACAGTGTTTATCTATATAAATAAAAATGAATGTTTGTCTGCATGTCACTTAATCGCTTCCGTACATCGCTCATCGGATTGCGATAAAACTTTTAATTCTTATTACTTGCAAATAAAAATATATAAGCAGAGTAAAATTATGCAATATATAAAAATTATTTTTGGATCTATTTATCGCATCTATTAACCAAGGATTATTGTCAAATTAACTCGCTAAGCACACACAACAGTTATTTCGATTAATCAGTTGTAAGCTGGATGCTACGAATTGAAAGAAATTAATTTGTTTCTTCTGAAGACAGGAAAACAAAAAAGTATTCCATACCTTATAGCTCTGGAATAATACAATAAAAAGGAATAGAATAAAAATTAGTTGTACTTTTAAATATTATTCAACTTCAATGAATGTATTCATTTACGATATCATTCCTAATCAAACAAGACAGTTATTTCAAATTCCAAACGATATTTCCAAAATTATTTCTTCTGCTGCAGCAACGCGCTTGGTGCCAGCTGGTACCATATAAATTCATTAAAGTAAACATTAAGTTTGAAATGTGAAAAAATAATCTTTTTTTATTTAATTGGGAGGGGATTACATTGTGATATTGAATAGCACCACAAACATTCTAGTAATTTAATAATTTTATTTTTTATCTTGCCTCATTTTATAATAATCATTTTCACATTCAATTAGATGAGCAGAAGAAAAATTGTCTATTGATTTATTATATGGGAATATCATACACCATCTTTTGTTTGTAGTTTGTGTGTTTGTTTTAATTTTTTAGTTTTAATTTTGCAATCAACTTTTTATGTAATCTTTCTGGTTATAAAATTTTGAATTTAAATCATTCTTAATTAAAATTATAAAATTTTGAAATTTCCGATTTTTGAATGGTTTTGATAACAATGTTCTATCTTAATATTTTCAAAACTCATTTCTCCGTCTATTGAATTTTGATTCCATACTAGAAGCCCCGTTTGATCAAAAGTTTAGAAAACAATGATAGCAAATTTGTTTGTGGTTTCCTAATAATTATTATAAATCAAAAACAAAAAAGTAAGAAATCAGTATAATGAAAACAATCTTATTTTAACAAACATGTTCTTAAAAAATTATTTTATTAAATTCATTTATTATAATTTACATCCTTTTCAAGCTAATGACAAATTTAAAATCTTTAATAGAAAAAAGGCACACGTTTTTTCAGTCTTGTATCGAAACATAATTCTATTTATTTTTACGAAATATTCGTCAATAAATCTTATTCCTATCATAAAGAACTATAGCAAAAAATATAACAATTCAGTAGATTTGAAAAAATTTATCACTCTAAAATTTCATATCAGAACACTATAAATAAATGACTTCTTGAAATAATAATGATAATAAAAGCTATAGAAAACATAGACAGAAAAAAAGCGATATTTTCTTTCATTCCAATTTTCTTCATCGGGGAACAAAGGCGTAACTTCAAAGTTTAACTCCCCTTAATAAAAAGAACTTCGTCACTTTTCCCGGAACAGCGCAACATCCCATACAGGTTGATATTTGAAAGATTAGTTTTATATCTAAAAACAATTTTGTCTCCCAACTACGTAAGATCTAATATTAGTTTATCTGAGTTTCGGAAGCCCTTTCCGAATTTTTTTTTTGTCGTTTTGCTTCTTTTGGGGGAAAAAGGTGAAAGTTTTTCCACCCTTCATACTTAAGACAGGTATGAAAATTCTATTCAGCAGTCGACCAAAACAAATCCTATCGATCCTGGTACGTTCAGTGGTGGCGGGTTGATCGGATGTATGCAAGGTATGAAAATCCCGATTCCTGCTTCGTTTTAAGATTTTTTTTCTTTAGTTTAATTATATTAATGTCGTGTTGTAAAGCAAGACTAGAGACATTTTGAGACGGACCTCGTCATTCTGAACCACGTTCAGATGACGAGGACGACACCTGAACTGGCGCCCCCTCTCCACACCACACCACACCAGCGGGAGGACGTTTGGCCTGACAGATTTAACGTGCAAGAGACCCTCCTCACACGACGGCTCTTCGGTGGAATCGAGTCTGGAACCTAAAAACCCTCTGAATCTAAGACCTTACCACCAGGCCACCACGACCCCTTTTTGCGATTTATTTGATAGTTAGTAGAGGGCCGCGGTGGCCTGGTGGTAAGGTCTCGGCTTCGGAACCGGAGAGTTTCAGGCTCGAGACTCGATTCTACCGAAGAACTGTCATGTGAGGGGGTCTCTTGCACGTTAAATCTGTCAGGCTAAACGTCCTACCGCTGGTTTGGTGTGGACAGGGGGGTGCCAGTTCAGATGTGGTCCTCGTGACCGTGGTTCAAAATGACGTGGTCCGTCCCAAATTACCCCTCGTGTTGCTTTCAAACGGGACGTTAACTTAACTAAACTAAACTAAACTTGACAGCCAGTAGCTCAGAATGCAAATACATGACACGCCATTTTGAGACAATATATTTGATCAAGATTTCTGTATCCATTTAGGTGTTTAAAATATACTTGTATTCGCCATTTGATACGGACAATATTTTACTGCATTTAATTTCAATCAGTACTTACTTCAGCTTTAAATTTTCAAAGGAAATTAGGGTTTACCGCCATTGAAAAATATTCAGGCTTAAAACATATCTAACAAATATAAAAATATCCTAGGTTTACAAACAAATATTTAACTCACTTTTAAGAGAACTGATGTTTCTTTTTACTAACTCGAGTAGATAGTAATGCAACGCTTAAAAATGCTAGGAAATCATAATTAGTTAGAGGTAACTGATAATTTGGCGTAGGTCGTTGGCGGAATTGTGCCAATACATAGGTTGAATTCCGCCAAGGATCGAACCTGCGATGTTCGGGTTTGAAAGCCAGTAACCTATCCACTATACAAAAATGCCCACCAATGTTTAGTGGTAGTTACTGGTTTATTAAAATGTCACCACAATACTCCCCTACCAGTGAGTTCGCTAGAGAGACGAACGATTTTATTGTGCCAAGCGTTATGGCTAGTGTATGAGCGTTGCTGCTGCGTCAAGAGATTCTGACGGCTTTGCGTTGGTGCGTCAAGTGAGTCTGACGGCTTTGTGTTGCTGCGTCAAGTAGGTCTGACGACTTTGTGTTGCTGATGGAGAGATGGCGCCAAGAGAGCTGTTGAAAATTCATCACGTCCGAGGTCATCAATTTAGCGTAGGTCGTTGGCGGAATTGTGCCAATACGTAGGCTGAGTTCCATCAAGGATCAAACCTGCGATGTTCGGGTTTGAAAGCCAGTAACTTATCCACTATACAAAAATGGCCACCAATGTTTAGTGGTAGTTACTGGCTTATTAAGATGTCACCACAATAAAAACAAGATAAATTATCGAATTTTGTACTAAAAGTCGAAATAATACTTGAGAAATGATTAAATTTAGAAAAAAAATTTAGGTTAAAATTTGAAATGTGTCATTTGACACCTCTTGGTTCAAATATGGTAAATACTGATTTTGTCCGGCAACCATGTTTCATATACACATTCAAATGAAAATTGCTTAGAAGAACCTACAATTAAAATACTATTCAGTGCATCTGAAAAGTACGATCAATTTAAATAACTTAAAGTAACTTAAGTATCAATAATACAAAATCTTGAATGATGTAACGGTTACATTGACTCTTCTCTTCTGATACGAACAAATCTATCTTATTAACAACAATGCATACTTCCCATAATCCTTCTTAAGGGACTTTATTGAATTGTATTAAAGTGAGCGCCGGGTATTTACGAGTTCGTGTTTGTTTTGTTTTGTGAAATGGGGAACTTTCAAAACAATTAAATAAATGTTCCAGAAAATTCGATTCGTCAAATTACGAGGTCCGTCCCAAAATAGCCCTAAAGTTGCTTCAAAAGGGAGGTTAATATAATTAAACTAAATTAAACCAGAAAATTTGATAATTATTTCTATTTACCTCATAATGAATGTATAAAGAGTCTCCTCACTCTACAATATATAGTTGAGAAGTACTAACGGACATTTTAATAGATTTTCTGAATTAATTCGATATCCAACTTACCTTGTGATTCTCATTTAGACGGCATCTGTGTTAAACAGGTTTTATTGCTTCCTTTAATATTACTAGAATTTAAATAAATCAAAAAATTTTATTTTATTGCGCAATCATGGCATCCATCTTTGATAATAGACGATTCTTGGATGAATGCCAAATTCATGAATACCTCAGAGGAACGAATTATAATAATCCATCGTGCCTTCAATATAATCATTCTGAATGACATCATCATTATTATGTATTGAAAACTCAATCATGGGGATTCCAGACTTTAATTTCTACATCTCGTAATATCGGTGTCTAATAATTTTTTGCTGTCACAATTTTCTGATGAATTAATATTATGAATCATTATATAATTCGAAATTATTTCATAGCAACTAGTTCCATATCAGTCCGTATAGTAATAAACGCTAATTATGACAATAAATATGAATTATATTCATGCTTTTATTTCATGACAGTTCCTTAAATTTCCTATAAATTAAATTTTTATATCTTTAGAATAAAATCACTTTCTTGACGGTATTCATAAGAAAATAATAGATCTGTCAGCAAGCGATAGGGTGAAAATATTATTTTCAGTATTAATTTAATATTTAATGTAATAAAATAATGTAAGTAATAAAATAATATGTGATAATTAATGTAAGGATTGTATTATTAAAACACTATGTGATAATTAATGTTAGGATTGTATTGTTAAAATAATACATGATAATTAATGTTAGGATTGTATTGTTAAAATAATACACGATAATTAATGTTAGGATTGTATTGTTAAAATAACATGTGATAATTAATGTTAGGATTGTATTGTTAAAATAACATGTGATAATTAATGTTAGGATTGCATTGTTAAAATAATATCTGATAATTAATGTTAGGATTGTATTGTTAAAATAATATGCGGTAATTAATGTTGGGATTGTATTATTAAAATAATATGCGATAATTAATGTAAGGATTGTATTGTTAAAATAATAAGCGATAATTAATGTTAGGATTGTATTGTTAAAATAATATGCGATGATTAATGTAAGGATTGTATTATTAAAATTTCCGAATAAAATTTATCGAATGAATATTAAATAAAAAAGGACCGTAGGGAAATTAATTCTGAATTTAAAGGTTAACGATAGCGTATTTTTTGGCATTATTAAATGTATTTTCGTCCATGAATCAACAGGTCGTTCCGATGATATACATCAAGACTAAGTGACACTAACAGCTGACAGAAGATAAATGTTTATGCGTTCCGTTATCATCCTTGATGGCATCATAACATTACAGATATTTCTTCGTTATTTATATCTACGTAACAGAGCAGCCATTGAACCAGAAATGAAATTTATTTCCTCTCTTGCATTCAATCGAGTTAAAATTTACTTCAATGTTTGTAAATAATTTGCTTGAATTTGTCAGATGACAAAACGAAATCATGTTTGAAAGATGGAAACTGTAATTATGGAAATCAAATGCATTAAAATTATATCTTTCATGTCGTGATTCTAGTAGTATTTTAAAATAAATGGTTTTATTTCGAAAAATATGACAGGCAAGAGATAAAAAAGTCAGTAGAAAACTGTACACATTAATTGATTTAGAATAAACTGATCTTTGCTGGTAGTCAGCGTTTATGATAGAATGATTGATTCTTGCAGATTATAATCATCTTTTAGGTTTTAACATCGTTTTTTAACATTATTACATACTTGCAATGAATCGAAGAGAATGAAGATGATTGAAGAAAAAAATGAAGATGTGTAAATATTCGATTATTATGTAATTAGTGTATTTAAGACGCGTAAATATTCGTTTGATAATCGAGACGTGAAAACTTCAATCAGTATTATTTGGGAATGAAGTCTTTTTTCAATTCCTACTATTAATTCACACTCTCCCTAGTTATAGTTCAAATTTTCAATCATTAATGAAATATTTTTTATTCATTCATTTAAATTCAAATACAATTTTTTTAACTTGTAGTGGAATTTTCAAATATAAATTCATTAATTAAATGTAATTGATTTTTAATACTTTAAATAGAGTTTTATCAGTTTGTAATAAACAGGTAGTGACTCTATCGGTAAAATGCAAGGTTTTCAGTATCTTTCACTTGAAGGGGAAGAATGCGAGTTCAAATCTTGTGAAAACAAAAAAAAAATTTGATACATGATAATTATTTAATAAAAAGTAACTGAGATGAATTTTTTTCTTTGTTGACCAAAATAGGAATTGAAATTTAAAAAATTTATATTACTTGTTTAGAAACATTTTGTCCAACGATCACTTTTATATAGTTACTCCAGGTTTGAAAGACTCTTCTAAAATTGAATTTACATAATCAATGTTTCATTATTCATTCAAATTTTATGTTCCTTTTTAAAAAAAATAGTAATTACTTATTTTAATTAAAATTTTTATCATTTATAAAATAAAAATAACAAGTAGATTTTAATCGTGTAACTGTTTTGCCCGAATGCCCCACGTGCAACGATTTATTGAATTTTGATAGTTGTAAGCAAGAAATAAGTCATTTATAACGATTATAATCCAATATTAAAGTTATTCCAGAAACATGGATAAATATTCAATGGATTTCCATTCAAACTAAAATAAGAAAATATTCAAAAAATAGAAGGTGTCATCGTATTAGATATTAAAGAAAATAAAGCAGTTCAGTGGTTAACAAACTGCGATAAGCACAAATTAAAAAGAAAAAGCATTAACAATTGGAAATTCAATTTTAATTAAAATTCTCTTCCCTCTTACTCTCACAATATCGAAAAAGCTCTACGTATAATTAAGAGGAATTATGGAAATCTGGTCCTAAAATATGCTTTTAACCTTTTATTTACTGAATTATGTCGCCATCAACTTTTTAACTTCATTTTTGCTCCAGTCGTTTAGTTTCCTTGCAAAATAATCCCAGGGAACCCAAGAAAAAAAATGTAATTAGCAGAAATATCTTAATTAGTTTAATTATTAATTAAATATTTTTAATTCCTACTTTTAGCTTGTATTAACTTCATGTTATTTGGGTTACATTCTCCGTGTTCTTTAGAATACCATCGGCAAAAATAGTGTTATAGTAAAGATATCAGCTAGATTTAAATGGTACTTTTAAGTACCGTCAGTAAATAAAGGGTTAAGGTACTTTTCCGCTATACAGGCGCAAGATGTCGCCAATGTCAGCAAATTCGCCAAGAGAAGCGAATGGTTAAACAAACGTCGCCTGTGTGAACAAAGTCGCCAAGTGAATAACGTGAATTTGAACCTTGAATTTGACTTAATTTTGCGTTTTTGGAGACTTTTTAACGTTTTTCACTTTTTCCGATTAACGATTAGGTGGCGACTTTTTGGCTATTTTCTCGTTTCAACTGTATAACTGAAAAGAATTGATTTTAATTAACGTTAATAATAAAAGTAAAGATTAACTCGATCATACATTTTCATATGAACAAATTACCGGTATTTGATTTATTCATTTGTTTCAAGCAGAATGTATGAAAAGCTTATAACTGAAAAATCCAATCAATAAAAGCATGAAACTGAAGAGGAATTGGAAAAAAAATCAGCTACCTTAAAGAATGAAGAATAAATCATTAACAACTACTGGAATCGCCTCCAGGTAAAGGAAATTTGCATACAAATTAAAGCGTCAATTAAGTTTTTCCCTAATAAATAGATCCAAAATTCGAGAGAATTTATTAAATTTTTCTTCCAGGTTTTCTTCAAACAGGCAATGGAGCTTGTCCTAGATAATACTATATTTATTGGGTGTTCTCAACAATTCTCGCCTTCAAACTTGTAGCGATAAAATGGCAGTTCATTCAAAGTTTGTTTGGATAATAGTAATGAAAATTTTCAGACATACAAGTTTTGGGTAGTCTTAGGTAAATCCAAATTCTATTCTTTGGCAAATAGAATTCAATCTTTCGGAATTAAAGTTGTTTAACGAGAGTTTAAAGGAACACTTCATCAGCGAGATAAAATGGGTATTCAAAAGAAAAAACGTTCGATTAAAAATGTCATTGGTAGATATTTCTAATTAAGATTTGTAAGAAGTCAGATTTGAACATTTTATTGATATTCCTTTTTTTTATTTTGTTGTATGAGTAATATGGAAGAAGTATAATAATCTTCAAAGAATTCAAATTTGAGATTTTGACGAACCTCAACATTTTGCACCCATATGTCTGTGATAAAGACAATACTATTTCAGCTAGAAAGTTGAAATTCGGAGTACGGTATTTACACCAAATTTCCAAATTGCAATCCAATTTTGAGTAAAATCTGTTAAAAAGAATTCCATCTGTTGGCTTTTAGATTATAAGCTAACTAGATAATTAAGCTATCTTAAAGTCCCGTTGTAAAGCAAGACTAAGACTGTTGGCATGGATCTCGTAATTTTGAACCACGGTCAGATGGCGAGGACGACACCTGAGCTGTCTCCCCCCCCTCCACGCCCCATCAGCGCGATAACGTTTGGCCAGACAGATTTAACGTACAAGAGATCCTCTTACACGACGGTTCTTCGGTGGAGTCTCGAACCTAAATATACATTGATGGGAAAAAAATCCCAACACCAAGAAAAAATTATTGTACAGTAATGAAATTTTAGGAATACATTTGTCTAGGTAACATATTTAATTGATTAAAGTTTCAAGATCACAGGTAGAGCCATTTCAAATGTGAAATGTTGATACATTAGTAACCGGTGTAACCGCCAGAATTTTGAATGCATCCAAACGTGCATGCATTGTGTCGTACAGGTGTCGGATATCAGTTTGTGGGATGGAGTTCCATGCCTGTTGCACTTGGGTGGTCAATGCAGGGACGGCTAATGCTGGTTGCGGATGAAGCTGGATTTTTCGTTCAATGATGTCCCATACGTGCTCGATTGGAGAAAGATCTGGTGATTTAGCAGGCCAAGGCAACATGTCGACACTCTGTAGAGCATGTTGGGTACAACAGTGGTGTCAGGGCGAGCGTTATCCTGTTGGAAAACACCCCCTTGAATGCTGTTCATGAATGGCAGTACAACAGGTTGTATCACTAGACTGACGTACAAATTTGCAGTCAGGTAGCGTGGGATAACCACGAGAGTGCTCCTGCTATCATACGAAATTGCTCCCCAAACCATAACTCCAGGACAAGGCCCTGTGTGTCTAGGCCGTAGACAGGTCACTAGCAGGCGTTCACCTGGCCTCCTTCTAACCAACAAACGGCTATCACTGCGACCAAGGCAGAACCGGCTTTCATCAGAAAACACAACAGATCTCCACTCCGTCCTCCAATGAGCTCTAGCTTGACACCACTCACGTCGCAAACGGCAGTGGTTTGGAGTCAGTGGAATGCACTATACAGGGCGTCTGGCTCGGAGCTGTCCATGAAGTAACCGATTTGTAGCATTCACTATGGTGCCAACTGCAGCTCGAATTTCAGCTGCAGACGCAATCCGATTAGCCACAGCCATACGCCGAATTCGAAGGTCTTCCCTCTCAGTAGCACCACGTGGCCCCCCGGGACCTGGTCTTCTTGAGGCAGTACCTTCCCTTGACCACTGCCGCCAATACTCATGCACAGTGAATACATTCCTGCCAAGTCTTTCAGCAATATCGCGGAAAGAAAACCCACCTTCTCGTAGCCCTACAACACGACCTCGTCCAAACTCAGTGAGCTGTTGATAATGGCTTCTTCGTCTTCTCAGAGACATCCTTGACTAACATTAACCCACTATGTCAAATCTCAACTGTAAATAACGATCACGAACCTTACAGAGCTTATTTAAAGCAAACCTCATTTGCATGTTCATAGTGTCACTACTAGCGCCACACTTACGCTCGTAGCTCGAAATTTGAATCGACGTCATCTTTCAGATGTATAAACACGCCTACCAAATTTCGTTTATCTAGCACAGCTCCTTCCTAGTGTTGGGATTTTTTTCCATCAGTGTATATTAATTTCAGAAATTATCCATAATTAAATTTTTTTAATCTGCTTTACTGGCTAAAATGATTGTTTTTCTTTTTCAGTCCAAACAATTTGGCTTGAAACACTGTATAGAATTCTTCTACCTTTATTCTCTATTCAAAGACTTTTATGCGATTTTTAAGGGTGTATTTTTCTGTATAATGCGTTTCTAGGATTGACTTTCATTCGACCACATTTCTCAAGAAAACCAGAGCGTACTTTGTGAAAAAGAACATTTATGGGGTGAAACAATATGAATTTTCGTAACTGAGTGAAGAAATGTAGGATAAATGGAAAGGAAATAGAGTATAATGCTGCATAAAGTCACAGACAGACAATAGAACCTGTGACATTTTTTTCTGCGATGATCACATTCTCAGCCAAGCCAGAATGGGCAATGGTGGGGTTACTAGACAATGTTTAATGACAATGTTACTAGACGCGTTCTTTAAGAGTGAACGTATTTACATAAAGGATTGTAAGAGAGTCGGACGAGTGGGAACAATATAAGAATACATTTTAAAGATTCTAAATTAAACACGAAAGGAAAATTGTCATAATTATACACTAAACTTAATTAATATAAGATGATACAAGAAAATGAAGTAAACTTATTTCGAATTAAAGTTTTGGATTTAAAATTGTGCAATTTGAAGTAATCTATTTCCTAAAATTTCTCTCTCTTCAAAAACTATTTATCCTTTGCCAAAATTTTCAAAATTATATAAATTATACAACTATTTTGCTAATGTAGCAAATCAATTCTTGTTTAACATCATTTTGTCGCGCCTTAGATCATTTCTTGGTAGGAATGGGGGCTATTCTCCCAGGGCTATCTGGGAGAATAGACAATAATTATATCCGTTTTAGAAGTTTTTGGAATGATAAAAGAACATTTAATGATTATTCATGGACGTGTGGTTAAAACATAAGCACCGGAAAAATAAATATGTCTTTTGTACATTTTTTCAGACCGAATGAGGACAGTGTTTGACATAGAACCGCACTTAAAGTTAAAAACTGGCATACCAAATTTCCTTATCGCGTTCTTGAGGTGTCGGAATGGCATGTAGTTGTTATTACCCATGTCGCTTTACAAGCCGGGCGACTGATAGTTATCAGAGATTTAAGTATAAATTAGCTTCCCTTGTTTTTTCAGTAACGCCAACTAGGATCAAGAGTACGATTTGACTACTTCAGGCTTCACATTCGCTTTCACAATCACTTTCTACATGGGAGGAGGCACATTCACCATACTTACAGATAAAACATAGAATAACAACCATAGCAAGCCCAAATTATAGGCAAGATGCGCTACCTTAGACCAGAATGCCGGCTGGCATATAGTAAAAAATACTAACAAAGAGGTTATCGATACTTTGAGAGATTTAGACAAATTTTCATTAATGTTTACACTTTAAATGCTGAAACAGTCATACAAAATTTCATTTACTAAATTGTTAAGTTATTAAAGGTAACATACAGATGAACAGATAGTCAATTGTTTGAGAGATTTGGTTCCAAACTTAAAAGCAGGTCTGCTTCAGGATCTGCACGCTATATACCAAACCTCATTTATCTACAACTTTAAGTTTTGTTCCCCATATGGTCACATGCTAGTACGATCTGATAGATTGCATTTGATTGGATTTCAACAAATGTTATGAGAATTCATGTGAGAATATTATTATTTTTAATATATTATTTTTCTTTATTAAGTCACTAACTAATTTAAAACAGTTTGAAACAATCACAATCGATTATATATATATATATATATATATATATATTAGCTTCCTGTATTTTCACGTTGATTGGTTCAGAAACTTCTATTATCACCTCCCGGGAATTATAAAAGGTCAGCACTCTAGAACTGGAGGAGTGGTGATTTGATACGTCGTGGATTGAATCGGCAGCCAGACGAGAAGAGACAGATGAGTAATTCAGTAGTCTGGAGAAACTGTAGAGCGAGGCTCCGAGGATTCCCTCTTCTGCCGAATCCTGCCTGGTCGCCTTGTGTACTGTGGACGTTGTTGTTAACGGATTTCTACTTGTGGAATACTGTCTGCTATAGAATACTGCTGTGTGCTCATTCCGGCTATACATATTTGTCGTCTTTGTACAATTCTGTACTCTCGCGTAAATATTTGTCATCTTTGTTTTGTCCTGTCCTCGTGTAAATAAACGTCGTCGTTTTTTTTTCTACTAAAGGACCGATCATTGTGTTGTTTCCCACACCATATACCTCACAACATGAAAATTTTGTAACAATATCAATGTTTAAATTAGTTACTATTTTGTAACAATATCACTATTTAAATTTGTTTCTAATTGATTAAACAGAGAGAAATTGTTTGGATATGCTTAACTATAACAATAATCTTTTATGCTCTTAAACGAATTGGTAGAATCATAAAAATTCAAACAAAATGCGTAATCAAACTAAAAATTCGGGGAAATTCCAGCATAAAAAGGGTTAATGTGTGATCTAAACGAAAATCTAATTAAAAACGAATATTCATTTTAACTGTATTGACGTATTTTAGGAAAGGTAGCTAATAACAACGAAAACTGACGATGCGTTATGAGAGAGGTCACTATGATTATAGGGATTAAAATGACGGCATTCTTTAGTTCATGATATTCGTTAATCAAAAGCAATATCAGTTTCATTTGTTTTCATGGGGAACAACATATTCAAGAGAGAAATTCAGTTTCAGAGAGGTAATATGAAATCAACACACGGGGAGTACCTTTCTAACTGTCACAGATATTTTTAACACATAGTTAGTTAATTTTACAAAAATCGAGGGAGGGGCATAAGCACGTAAAAGTTAGGTTAAAGTTAAATATTTTTAAAGTAAAAATAAAAACACATGAACTATTAAATTTCAGGTTGTCCTTCTGTCTTTTTATCGTGTGAGAAAATGGTATTTTTTTCTTTTGAGGATTATGGATTCTCAAAATGTGAAGACAACAAATTATTGTAGCCTCAAAATGACTTGACTAGAAATTGGCTATTTATACCTTTTTTCATTTTGAAGTCGGGTTTCAAAGTATAGCTTATCTATTATCTATCGTTTGCTAATGTAGTTTTATTCTGGAATCGGCTTTCACAGTAGTTTTTCCATTATCTGTCGTCTGCTAATGTAGTTTTATTTTGGATTCGACTTTTACCTCTCTTATACTTAACGCATCGTCAGTTTTCGTTGTTATTAGCTACCTTTCCTAAAATACGTCAATATAGTTAAAATGAATATTCGTTTTTAATTAGATTTTCGTTTAGATCACACATTAACCCTTTTTATGCTGGAATTTCCCCGAATTTTTAGTTTGATTACGCATTTTGTTTGAATTTTTATGATTCTACCAATTCGTTTAAGAGCATAAAAGATTATTGTTATAGTTAAGCATATCCAAACAATTTCTCTCTGTTTAATCAATTAGAAACAAATTTAAATAGTGATATTGTTACAAAATAGTAACTAATTTAAACATTGATATTGTTACAAAATTTTCATGTTGTGAGGTATATGGTGTGGGAAACAACACAATGATCGGTCCTTTAGTAGAAAAAAAAACGACGACGTTTATTTACACGAGGACAGGACAAAACAAAGATGACAAATATTTACGCGAGAGTACAGAATTGTACAAAGACGACAAATATGTATAGCCGGAACGAACACACAGCAGTATTCTATAGCAGACAGTATTCCACAAGTAGAAATCCGGTAACAACAACGTCCACAGCACACAAGGCGGCCAGACAGGATTCAGCAGAAGAGGGAATCCTCGGAGCTTCGCTCTACAGTCTCTACAGATAACTGAATTACTCATCTGCTTCTTCTCGTTTGGCTGCCAATTCAATCCACGACGTCTCAAATCACCACTTCTCCAGTTCTAGAGTGCTGACCTTTTATAATTCCCGGGAGGTGAGAATAAAAGTTTCTAAACCAATCAGGGCGTATCTGGGCGTATCTCGTTTCCTACTGTATGGATCGTGAAAATACAGGAAGCTTCGAGAACTATCTATTTTGCCACCAAATGCTCGCCAAGCTTTAGGATCACTTATGCGACCTCTATAGCATCCAAAACAGATGACCATGTTGGGAAGCAACTTTACAGTCTTGTAACATTGTTCTTTTACACCATACATACACGAGTTCGATAACTGTATGCAGAGACGTTAAGTCCTAACGACAATATTTATATTCTAAGATTTCTTTAAATTTAACATATTTGCTTTCTTGATAAATTTTTGGCGACAAGTATAATAATTTGGCTTCTCAATTTTTCAGAATTTTTCTAGTCTCCCCCAGAATGGATAAACGTCCTAATATAATCACTATTAACTCAATTGCTTTGGGTGTGTTCAGAGTGAAATATGATCATCGGTGTTTCTAGCAAGACAAAATTTGCCAGAGAATCGAAATTTATTTGTGGAGTAGCGTTTTCAATATCTCCGAGTACTCACTGAGTGAATGAGTATAAACTGAGGTAATATATTCATGATTTTATCATTGTTATTTTGTTGTTTGGTTTTTATCAACTGTATATACAGGGTGTTGCACAAAGTATGTTGCTTCTAATATTTATAGATTTTGATAGAAAACGTTGAGATGAGTTTTCTGATGTACAGTATGTGGATAATTGGCTATGACATTATTTTAGAGGATTCCACGAGATATGCGTCAAAATACTTGTTTTGAGTGTTATATCAGATTCTGTAAACATTAAAAGCACATAACTTGTGGGACACCCTGTACTTGTAAAGAACAACTAAAGTGCTTTACATTTGTAATATCTTAATTTACATATATTTCATGTACCTACTTAAACGATAACAATATTGCTACGGATTTCCTATATCCTAAAAATCCATCGGGATCTTTTTACCTCGTATATAGTGGTTGTGTAGGGTGTTAGATGATGATGACACACAAAATGATCAGTCCTTTAGTTAAAGACACAACACAGACGTTTATTTACAGGACGAGGACAGGACAGCACAAAGACGACAAATATTCACAACACAAATATGTACAGGAGACAACTATTTACAGCCGAGACGTACACACAGGACAGCACACTGCAGATAGTAGTCCACAGGAAAAAATTCTGTAGTGACAATGTCCACAGAGCTGCCAGACAGGATTCAGCCGGAGAGGGAATCTTTAAGGGATTCGCTTTACACCTCCTGGGTCTCTCCAGAACAGGCTTAACTATTCCTTTGTCTTTTCTTGCCTTTGCTGTAGACTCACTACTTCGCACAACGGGACTACACCTTAGTTCGGGACAGCTCCGTTCCCAACGACGGCACAACGGGCTACGAAACACGATGCAGGCTTCGTCAGTATATGCCACACAACAGTCCTCCGTTCAGGACTCCTCAGTTCAAGACCTCTCTCTCTTAGGTCTTCTCGATAAATTCGACAGCGCTACTTGTCTTCGTTGAACACTAAATCATCCAGCTTCGGCTTCTCTCCACTGCCGCACTTCGGCTTGACTCCACTGGATTCTTCCTCAGATCTCCTTTCCCTTTTCTCCGCTGCTTCGCTTCGACTTTATACGACTCGATTGATTCCACACTGACTCGGCTCAGCCGCCTGCCTTATATAGTGATGGAGGGCGGGGCTAAACATCTTCTAGTCCAATCAGGAGCGTTCTGGATGGATCTCGGCTCCTAGTGGACGGATCGGGAAAATTCTCAATGTTTTGGGTACTTTCCATTTTGTCGCCTAAGTCGCCAAATTCGTCGCCAAATCGCCAATTGGTTGCCAAGTTTGTCGCCAAGCCTTGGGACCTATGACGTCACACCCATTCACTATTCAATACACATTACTGTCAATCTGTCTTCCTTACGATGACAGCATTAGCGCGGGAAAGCAAAACCACAGGTTCGTAACAATATATTTCAATTAAATAGTAAAAGAATGAAATCAATCATCCAGGCCTAATCATACTCATTTTAAAGATGAAATTTGGTAGTATGAGGCACATTATGTATAGCTTTCTGCTATCAATAATGTCAATAGTTAAATAACCACTCATCTTTCATTTATCGGCAAGATATCGATTGTAGATAACACTCGGAGCCACCTAATAATTGAGTATGAGATGTCTCTGGCATAGTGATTGGATCTCACCAACCCGGTGGGTACAATAATGTTTTGGGGGTCCGACTCCTCCCATTGATGATAGGACGTACTGCCTACTGGAAGAGTTGTACCGTGGTCGGTGATGGCTCTTAGGATTCAACCACAGTTCCCACTAGTGTTGCTGTAGCGATGGTCCGGTCATTCAGTATTTATTTCCAAGTACCTTCGTGCGTAATGGAGAGTCTGTAATTTGACTTACCGATAGTTAATTGGGTGATATTATTTGATTTATCAAATCATTTACTTTTTAGCTTTCATTAGATTTTTATTAATTTCTATTTATCATAAAATCCATTAAGAGGCAATCGGTCTTCACGGCTATCTGAGCATAAGTGAACATGCTAACGACAAAATGCAAAGATCCAGATAGATCAAATTCGAACACAGCATAAAATAAAATGCATATTTATAACAAATTTCGACCAAATATGTCTAGAAGGTTAGCTATCTGTTGCTCTGTATCTTTACATGCGCTCAAATGTAATAATTAAAGAAAATAAAAGCTTAGATAAATTAAATTAGATTCACAGTTTTAGCATCTGAATTTTACATTCTTTTCAAAATTTAAACCAAATCTGTCGAGCTAGAAGTCAGACTTCTTCCTTCCGGTGATCAGGGGTCTTTACCCTCGGCAGCTATGCACCCCCTTTCCGTGGAAACACGGACACGACATCATCATCAACAACCACATCAGCCAAAGTTTTGACTGTTCGATTCTACTTTATGCGTGCAATAAATATTAACATTAATAAATAAAATTTGGTATTTAATCTAGTAACTAAAATTGTAATTCTGTGTTACATATTACTTTTTACTTACTGAAAACAAGTTATCCCAAATGCAGAGTGGATTTTCTTAACTATAAACACACAACGATCATGTGGGGGACTCAGGAAGACAAAGGCTCCAGCACTCGTGACATTCATAGGTTGAACTAAGGGTTATAATTTTATTCAGTAATGTGTTTTTGTGCTGTGATTTCGTTAAAATTTTAAATAGAATATAACTGTTGAAATATCCATAAGGGTAAAGTCCGAAATCCTTATAAAACAGTTGGGAAAAAAACAATTAATATTCCCAAAAAAATAATTATATATTTTTAATCAATTTCTAGTATATAAAGTATACAAAAAGGAAATAAGTTGATCAACAAAAATTCAGAACTAATATTTTCATGAAACTACATAAGAGAGAGAGAGAAATTTTTTCTCTTTCTTTAGAAGAGAAATTTTTTCTCTTTCTTTAGAAGAGAAATTTTTTCTCTTTCCTTAGAAGAGAAATTTTTCCTCTTTCTCTTCGTTGGGGGTCTTTATTTAAAGTAAATTACTTCACTTGACATTTATTTATTGATATCGTATCTGGCATTTGTTTTACCCGATATGGAAATGTGGGAATTAAAACGTGATATAAATGCGTATCATTATGTTTGTAATATGGTTCGGTGGTGAAATCAGGTCCTGTAACGATCGTCTTTGTACAAATACTTCATCGAGTCTGTAAATAGTTCAGAATGCATTTTATTTTATTTTCTCAATAAATTGTGTTTAATTTAAACTTTCTTTTGGTCGGGCCCAATCTTCGGAGACTTTGTTTGTCACCAATTTTACTGTACTTTCTCTAACGTCAAACAACTGAATCATAAACCGTTATATAATACAACTCTTTAACGGAAACAATGCTGCATTAATGTCATACCAGCGGGTGACTGAGCTCCACTCGGAGAAAATAGGTATCGAAGCTAACTCGAAGATTTAAATTTTCAATTGTGATTTATCAAAACAATACATGCCATAAGAAAATTTGTGAAACCATTGGTGAAAAGATAACCGGTTAAACCTCGGCTTTTCATCGTCCACCAGCGATGTCATGTCTTGATGTTCCATTGGAGATCCCCATCTGCACTTCCATGTTTGCTGACCATTCACGGAGCGCTTGGGTTCATATCACCACGCGGGTTATGGATCATCCATTTCGAGATCAGTTCCTTGAGTTCCGGATCATCTTCTGGAAACTTTATTAGTTCGCCATATTGGCTATAGATGGCAGCACGTTACCGCTTGAAACCTATTAGCCATTATGGCGAACTAATAAAGTTTGAAAATATCCTATCTGTAACTCCGAACTGCTCGACCGTAGCGCTTCAAAACCGGCGAAAAGCGATTCCTCTTGGCCAAAAACCCCAGACCCCCAAGTTTACCGGAGTTTATTAATTCTGGGGCGATTTTCGACTTCGCAACCATTCCTCGTATTATAGAATAATTTAATATCTCGATATAAAATAATAGTTTCTGCGTAAACTTTTTTGGTATCTTAAGGAATGAATACTACAGCATATTCAGTTATCCAACTACGTTTGAAGAAATTTTTTTTTTGAAAAATTGTATTTTTTTAAAACTATTTATGGTTTTAGATGTATTGTCAATTATAAACACTATAAATACATAAAAGTTATTTGAAAATATAATATATTTTGAGTAAATAGTAAAATTTGCAGTAACTTTTAATGAATTTTAATGACATGGTAATGCAGCAATCCTATACCTCTTTGTACCCAAGTTATAGAATACTATGATGAATGAAATGAACCAAAATCTAAGATTCTGAGATTCAAAGAAGTTATGAGTAAGTAAATACTCGTTTATGCATTTTTTCTATAAATTCACGGCTTCATTTTTCTAAAAACACCTATAAATGAAAAAGTATTTCACCACCAACAAAAATTTGGGTTCGTTTCAATTCCCATATCATTTAAAACACAAAACTGAAACTTTTATGTGAATATCTCTATTAGTTTTTGAGATATCATGTTAATGGTTGAGAATTTTTACGAAAATTAAAGTTTTGGGAAAATTGAGGTTGAAGACAAAATTTTGTTGAAAAATATGTTTTGCTTAAAATTTCTTTGTATGATAGGTCAAGACTTTCTTTCCCTAGAAAAAATGAACTGCATAGACAGAGGAAAGTCTGAATTACAAGAAATAATGATAATAATAATAATTACCAATTATAGTCTATAAACAGTGTTTTTAACGTAGTCGGATACCTTAAGTCTTTTTTAAGGAAAAAAAGTAATGGTTGCTTCACTAGAAAAGAAGTTTTGATTATGAGAATCATACAATTTCCTAACTACTCTTTCACGTTATTTTTCTTTAAAGTAAATGTTTAAGGCCTCCATTAAATTATCATCATCTATGACAAGATGCGTAGGAGTTTCTTCGGACTCTTGAGAATATGTGTTTCAGGGATGCTCTGAATCATCATTCATCAATTTCCGCCTACGCATTTTGAAAATAACATCCATTCCTGTCTTCTTAAGTAATGGTTTCAGAGTTAGATGATTATTTAAAAAGTTTTGGTAGTTTTAGCATTGGACAGTTATGTTCTGATTATTTTCCAAGTCGTTTTGAGACACTTTGTGCTGAAATACTGAATGGGGCAAATGCAGAATTATTTGGGAAATATACGAAATTTTTTGGAGAAAAGGCAGATTGTTTAGTCTTCTGTTGTTACTTATTTATTACTGCAATTTACAAGCCCTCTGACAGAAAGCTGTCATTAATTTAAGCCGAAATTAGAGTCTCTTGTTTTTTCAGTTGCACCAACTTTGGGCAAGAGTTAGCTGTTTCACATTTACAGGCACAACCCTTTTTTACAGGGGAACACATTCACACTAATTACAGACGTAACACAGAATAACAACCATGCCCAAACCGGGATTCAAACCCAGGACGCCTGTATCACGCGGAAGACACGCTACCCCTATGCCAGGGCGTCAGTTTCATTAGTCTTTTTAATTATAGATGGAAATTGAAAGGTTTGCTGCAAAAAAGGAGGTAGCTCTAACTATTCAAGTTTGCAGAAGGTTGTAAAAAAAACGCTTGAAAATTCTGAATTCCAATGAAACAGATAACTCCGTCCCTTGAGTAACACGAGAACTAACGATTGGCACGATATCTGTTTGGCACCAAATGAAAAAGATGAAAAGGATTTTTACTAGATAGATATTGCATGTAATTCTAAATTGTTCCAAATTGGAGCTACATCCTTTTTGCAGCAAACTCTTCAATTAATGGCTGAAAAAAACAAGACTAATGTAATTTAAAATTTACATAAAAAGAGGAAAATTCTTTTTCTTCCAAAAGAACAGATTATGGGTCTCCCCAAAACAAACTTCCTACCATAGTCTCGAATAATTTGTGTTCGCATGTCACATGCCTCGAATAATCTGTGTTCACATGTCACATGCCTTGAACATGCCCATTTTATTAATTAGCTCTTTTCATTTTTTAACTCTCCTGATAAATTTTCTTCGAACAGCTGAGTAACACATTCCCATTCCCTACCCTATGTCAGGTATGGAGGAAAAACGACCAAAATCATTGGTTCACACTTCCGCCCACTCTGTGATCAAAGAGTGACGTCATGTTTTCACATGTACATTTTCACAGTTTATCTCAAAGAGTTATCTTTGTTTCAGACAGACAAACGTACATTTTCCAAACATACGTTTTTCGAATTCAAGGAGATCTAAAACGGGGAAATATGCCGAATTCTTGAGTTGGAATTTTTTTACTATTACAAGGTTTTTCTACAATAAGCATCTGAGAAGATAAAAAACGAAAAACTGATTATAAAAAATTTACATTAAAGAAGAAAATGCTAGTTCCTATCGAATATGGAGTAAAAACTCTCATTTATTAAATAATTACCTAGATTTCATAGATTTTTTGTTTCCTATGAAGAAATAAAAATTAAGCAAAAAACATAATTTTTTAATTTTATCTTTAGAAGCCGTTACACATTAGTAAAATAAATGTCATAAATTTGAGCAACACTTCAAGAGCGTTTTAATAGCGACTGCAACGTATATAGTTATTCTCTTATCCTCTAGATGGCACTGTCTCCCTCCCTGCTTTGTTTCGAACTAAGCACTGCACCAAAGCTTGTTACAACGATGTTGAATAAGAGTTGATTGGTCGTTTTTGAAAATGGCTGCTTGCTCACTGAAATGTATTATAAATTTAAATAACTTCATTTTAATATCTATTAAAAAGTTTTAATTTCTACACATTATTCTAATTTGAGAAACTGTTTTTATCTGTGAACTAGGTAGGCAACATATGATACTTCATTGCAATAAAAATCAGAATACCCATTAAGAAAGAATTTGTCAACTATGAAAAATGGACAGGAAAATTTTGCTACTAATTAAACCCTTATTTTAAATAGTGCTTAATAACGGTTTCAATCAACTAGTATAATTTCATTATTATTGCGTACATTATTGTGAATGCGTTTTATTGCAAACAAAAACAGTTGAAGCCTAAAGACTCGATTTATTATTAATTACTATTTTAAGTTCTTGAACAAGAAGTATATATGAAATAAAGAGTCAAAACTCGGGATTTTTACGAAAGATGTTGTTTTAAATTCGAAAAACGCATTTTTGGCATTAAGTCTATATGTTCGTGACAAAGCTAATTCCAAAAAGCTTTGAGTTAGTTGCATGAAATTTGGCATGGGGTTTTTAACACTATACTTGTAAATTCCCATCAAATGTTAAGTCAAATTCAACAAATTCTTTCCAAATGTAAATAAAAACGATAACATCAAAAATAAGAGAGCTAGATAAATAAAATTTGTTCGACAGATTTAAAATCAAAAATAAAGTTTTGCGTACTTTCTAGAAAATTACCCATTTTTTAAGCTTCAAATTAGAGCTTGCATAATAAATTAAATTCTTAAAAACTAAAATAACACTCCAAGCCTTTTAGAATTATATCGGCTTTTTTATTCTTTTCACTTCACAGCATAACTTGCAAACCATTGCCACATTCTAAAAGATGAACAATCGATCATCAACTATTATACAAAAAAAAACGAAATAATATAAATAAAATATATTTATCAAAGAAAAAGTCGTTTGCTTTTACCCTTTAATAATATTTTAACTGAAATAAAAATAATAGCAGTTATAAAATGTCTGAAAAGGAATCTGCTAATTATGTGCTGTGTATTAAGAGACTATAATTTAATATCCATCGAACATATAGATATCTATCATAACAGAAACAAGTGCGCCTAAATGTTCATCGGCTATGGATATATACTTTCAAAAGCATACAAACTTGGCAGCGTAAAGTATCCAACTATATTCGAAAGAAAAAATTTGAAACATTGCATTTTTTAAAAACTATTTAAAACTGTGATTTTTAGTTGTATTGTCAATTATAATAAAAAATATTATAAATACAACAAAATTAGTTAAAAATACAATACACTGATGGAAAAAAATCCCAACACTAGGAAGGAGCTGTGCTAGATAAACGAAATTTAGTAGGCGTGTTTATACATCGGAAAGATGAAGTCGATTCAAATTTCGAGCTATACGCGTAAGTGTGGCGCTAGTAGAGACACTATGAACATGCAAATGAGGTTTGCTTTAAATATGCGCTGTAAGGTTCGTGATCGTTATTTACAGTTGAGATTTGACGTTGTGAGTTAATGTTAGTCAAGGATGCCTCTGAGAAGACGAAGAAGCCATTATCAACAGCTCACTGAGTTTGAACGAGGTCGTGTTGTAGGACTACGAGAAGGTGGGTTTTCTTTCCGAGATATTGCTGAAAGACTTGGCAGGAATGTATCCACTGTGCATGAGTATTGGCGGCAGTGGTCAAGGGAAGGTACTGCCTCAAGAAGACCAGATTCCGGGCGGCCACGTGGTACTACTGAGAGTGAAGACGTCGTATTCGGCGTATGGCTGTGGCTAATCGTACGGCGTCTGCAGCTGAAATTCGAGCTGCAGTTGGCACCACAGTGACCTAATAAAATGTTACAAATCGGTTACTTCAAGGACAGCTCCGAGCCAGACGCCCTGTACAGTGCATTCCACTGACTCCAAACCACTGCCGTTTGCGACGTGAGTGGTGTCAAGCTAGAGCTCATTGAGGACGGAGTGGAGATCTGTTGTGTTTTCTGATGAAAGCCGGTTCTGCCTTGGTCGCAGTGATAGCCGTTTGTTAATTAGAAGGAGGCCAGGTGAACGCCTGCTAGTGACCTGTCTGCGGCCTAGACACTCAGGGCCTACTCCTGGAGCTATGGTTTGGGGAGCAATTTCGTATGACAGCAGCAGCACTCTCGTGGTTATCCCACGCACTCTGACTGCATATTTGTACGTCAGTCTAGTGATACAACCTGTTGTGCTGCCATTCATGAACAGTATTCAAAGGGGTGTTTTCCAACAGGATAACGCTCGCCCTCATACCACTGTTGTAACCCAACATGCTCTAAGGTGAGTGACGACATGCTGCCTTGGCCTGCTAGATCACCAGATCTTTCTCCAATCGAGCACGTATGGGACATCATTGGACGACAACTCCAGCGTCATCCACAACCAGCATTAACCGTCCCTGCATTGACCACCCAAGTGCAACAGGCATGGAACTCCATCCCACAAACTGATATCCGACACCTGTACGACACAATGCATGCACGTTTGCATGCTTGCATTCAAAATTCTGGCGGTTACACCGGTTACTAATGTACCAACATTTCACATTTGAAATGGCTCTTCTCGCCAAGGGCTCTACCTGTGATCTTGAAACTTTAATCAATTAAATATGTTACCTAGACAAATTTATTCCTAAAATTTCATTACTGTACAATAATTTTTTCTTGGTGTTGGGATTTTTTTTTCCATCAGTGTATAATTTGAGAAATAGGAAAATTTGTTATAAATGTTAATGTTAATGAAATTTAACCAAAACATTCAACACTCTACACAAAATTTAATGCAACAATCCTATTTTTATTTGTACACAAATTACAGATTATGATGATGAATGAAATGAATCAAAATCTAAGAAAATTTTTGAAAAGCAAAGAAGTTATAGAAGAGTATATGCGTATATTTGCATTTTGTCCATAAATTCGCAACTGAATTTTTCTAAAAACATTTATAAATGAAAAAGTATTTCACCAACAATAAAACTTTAGGTCCATTCATTCCTCAAATTATTTAAAACACACTCTGACATTTTTAGGTAAATATGCCGATTAGTTTTTGAAATATCATGTTAATGGAGGAGAATTTTTATGAAAATTAAAATTGGAGACAAACTTTAGCTAAAAATATGATTTGCTTAAAATTCTCCTGTATGATATTTCAGGCCTTCCTTTTCCTATAAAAGAGAAATTGTTTTGGAAAGAGGAAAGACTGAACTACAAGAAATAACAATTTAAAAAATTCTCCATTGGGGTTGATAACCCGTGTTTTCAACGTAGTCGGATACCTTAAAAAAAAGTAGTTACTTAAACAGATGAAATTTTCAAAGGAGTTTTTATAACAGTTGAAATTCTACTTCAAATCTTGATTTCTGTCGATTGAGGGGGAATTCATTTTAAGTACAAATTTAATATTCAGGTACTATTACCCAACTATCAAGAATTAATTGCCGAAAAATTTCCAAAGATGACACCATAGACTCAGAAAAAAATGTTAATTTCTCACCAAACATCCATATTTCGCTATTATTTTCGCCAATGTTATGCAAAACCTTCGCATCCATAAGAAAGATTCATAAATCATACGTGTAATGAAGAGGATAACACTTTTATTAAAGAAATAGCAGCTTTTAGCGACCATCTGGTTCACCAAGAGTAATGCTCTTCCAATTTTTCTATTTAATACTTGTATTAGACTATTTTTTTAATAGCTTGTTCAACAAAATATTTTTGTGCTCTAAAACTCGATAGTGAAGGAAGAAAATTTTCCAAAATTTTTCTTCATTTTTAGTTATGAAAAACTATAATTGAAATATCTAAACTAGTGCTCACAGTTGCACGTTTCTACCCTCCATAATATGTATGAACCCATTTGGTCGCTGTAGGTCAAATGTTATGACTCTGGAATGCAAACACTCATGTTCATCTTTATTACAAATAATGATGGACCGAAATAGCTTAGTTGGCAGGGCGTTGGACTTGAATCCATTAGGTTACGAGTTCTAACCCCTCTGGCCGAAGAATCTCCGCGTGTGTGATGACTGTCATAAATCTGTCTTGGTCATAAAGTCCTCCATGTTAAGAGTAATACCACTGGAGGGTAGTGGTTCATAGGTAATCGTTCTCTACCCAGGTCTAAATTACGATACATGGAAGAGTGATAAAAATGCTTCAACGAAGTCCACCTCGTAAAAAGAATTGTGATGCGTGAATTGCTAACTCTTGGCCCCAGATGGCGCTACTGAAAACACAAGAGATGCACAATTCGGATTAAATCCCAATGGCTCTTTAGTCAGCGGGCCTGTCAATGACAAGTGCCATTAGAAACAACATTAATTGATGATATGCGAGAAAAAAATTTCTGGACACTGTATAGTAAGAAAATTGTATGTTGCTTTAAACAGCTCTTTATTTATTTCGAATGGTTCATCTCAATTTAATGAAACTTTCACTCCCTACTACTTGATATAAAATGTAACTATTTCAACGCAGCTTTCAATTGGCTCGAGGGCACCATCTGAGTGCAATTTAGTATTTTGAGAGGTTTTGCCCTCTGAAATGGTTCCCATGGCATATACAGGGTGGCCATAATTAAACTGACAGTGCTCACAGTGTTCTGTAGCGCGATCTATATTTGCGAGAATGACGCCACATTTTGTTGGAAGATTAAACAAAAAAGGGAACGAAGGATTCCGCGAAAAAAGAAATTAGTTCCAAAAGTCACCGTTAGGGGAATATGTGGCACTGTGTAATAGAAAATAGACTGCTAACAAATGCAGATCAATACGGAAATAAAATTACCTTTTATTTTGCACATTCAAATCATGTTCAATGTGGCTGCCGTGTTTGTGCACCACGTATTGCATTCAGTGCACAGTATTCACAACAGCAAAAAGTAGCATGTCCGCAGGAATCTCCCGTACAGTCCGTGATATGTTATCCTTCAACTTAGCCAGGTCCTGGACAACTCATTGATAGACCTTAGACTTAAGGTAACCCCATAACCAGATGTCGTTCTCTGTTACCCTGTAAGTGAAATTGCAGATAAAGAGACTTTATCGGCGTTTATGTAAATTTTTCGCTTCTTTAAAAGTGTTGCCATATTGCCTTTGAATTAAATCAGCAAATGTGCAAAATAATATGTGATTTTATTTCTGTATTGATTTGCATCTGTTGACACTCTAATTCCTATTACAGAGCGCCACATATTCCCCAGCGGTGACTATTGGAACTTTTCTCTTTGCGGAATCTTTCGTCCCCTGTCTTGTTTAATCTTCCTACAAAATGTGGCGTCATTCTTGCAAATAGATCGCTCTAAAGAACACTGTGAGCACTGTCAGTTTAATTATGGCCACCCTGCATATAGAATAAATCCAGCAGTTTGGGTCTTTCTTGAATGGGTAAAGGGTAACTTGTAGAAAGAGTAGAAATATCGGTTGAAATGGTAGCAGGGCTATTCTGTTCCAAGGCTGAAATGACAGTGGGAAGTTGAAATATTCAACTTCTTCACATTTATAGACTGCTGAATATTGAAAAACTATTCAAATGGATATTGGCATCATAATTTACCTTTCGAATCAAAAGTATGTTGATAGCTACCATTCCTCAAAAATCAAAAATAAATATAAAATAAAAATGAAATTTACAATTTCAAATTTCAAGTTATTATGTGAGAACAACACTAGTAGTAAAATTAAGACCCTATAAGTGTTTTATCGAATGATTAGCCCATTAACATCAGGTTGTCTGCTTTAGCCATCTAATGCTTTCCTCCGAAAATAACACAAATATGGACTAATTTCCTTTGAAAGAGTACAGCGGCTAGCATATTATAGCTAAATCAAATTCCTGTCTCAAACGTTTCCTAGATGCCTTAAACAGAAAGAAGTGCATTTTTATTAAGAGTGTTTCATATATGAAATGTGTTACATATGCTAAAGTGAGGTTGCAAATGGCTACGTTGCACTTTTTTCTGTAGAAAAATGGGAAAGAAACAGAAAATTTTAAAATATGGAGTCAAAACGATGTAATTTTTAGATTATCTAAATCAATTAATTGAAAAATACACTGATGGAAAAAAAATCTCAACACTAGGAAGGAGCTATGCTAGATAAAATAAATTTGGTAGGCGTGTTTATACATCTAAAAGATGACGTCGATTCAAATCTCAAGCAAATGAGGTTTGCTTTAAATAAGCGCTATAAGGTTCGTGATCGTTATTTACAGTTCAGATTTGACGTAGTGGGTCAATGTTAGTCAAGGATGCCTCTGAGAAGACGAAGAAGCCATTATCAACAGCTCACTGAGTTTCAACGAGGTCGTGTTGTAGGGCTAAGAGAAGTTGGGTTTTATTTCCGCGATATTGCTGAAAGACTTGGCAGGAATGTATCCACTGTGCATGAGTATTGGCGGCAGTGGTCAAGGGAAGGTACTGCCTCAAGAAGACCAGGTTCCGGGCGATCACGTGGTACTACTGAGAGGGAAGACCGTTCTATTTGGCGTATGGCTATGGCTAATCGTACTGCATCTGCAGCTGAAATTCGAGCTGCAGTTGGCACCACAGTGACACAAAGAACTGTTACAAATCGGTTACTTCAAGGACAGCTCCGAACCAGACGCCCTCAACAATGCATTCCACTGACTCCAAACCACTGCTGTTTGGGAGGTGAATGGTGTCAGGCTAGAGCTCATTGGAGGACGGAGTGGAGATCTGTTGTGTTTTCTGATGAAAGCCGGTTCTGCCTTGGTCGCAGTGATTGCCGTTTGTTGGTTGGAAGGAGGCCAGGTGAACGCCTGCTAGTGACCTGTCTGCGGCCTAGACACACAGGGCCTACTACTGGAGTTATGGTTTGGGGAGCAATTTCGTATGACAGCAGGAGCACTCTCGTGGTTATCCCACGCACCCTGACTGCAAATTTGTACGTCAGTCTAGTGATACAACCTGATGTGCTGCCATTCATGAACAGCATTCAAGGGGGTGTTTTCCAACAGGTTAACGCTCGCCCTCATACAGCTGTTGAAACCCAACATGCTCTACAGAGTGTCGACATGTTGCCTTGGCCTGCTAGATCACGAGATCTTTCTCCAATCGAGCACGTATGGGGCATTATTGGACGACAACTCCAGCGTAATCCACAACCAGCATTAACCGTCCCTGCATTGACCGCTCAAGTGCAACAGGCCTGGAACTGCATCCCACAAACTGATATCCAACACCTATATGACACAATGCATGCACGTTTGCATGTTTGCATTCAAAATTCTGGCGGTTACACCGGTTACTAATGTACCAACATTTCACATTTGAAATGGCACTTCTCGCCAATGGCTCTACCTGTGATCTTGAAACTTTAATCAATTAAATATGTTACCAAATGTTTTTCTAAAATTTCATTACTGTACAATAATTTTTTCTTGGTGCTGGGATTTTTTTCCATCAGTGTAGTTCCCGTAAATATCAGATTTAATCATTAGCAAATTCATGCTCCAATGACGTTTAACCTAGATATACACTGAAGTGACAAAAGTCATGGGATAGCAATATACAAATATACAGATGGCAGTAGTATCGCAGCGAAAAAGTATAAATGCGCAGTTGGCTTTCCAGAGCTTTCATTTCTGTTCAAGTTATTCATGTGAACAGGTTTTTCGTAATTTATGGCGGCACGACGAGAATTAACAGACTTTGAAAGTGGAATGTTAGTTGGAGCTAGACGCATGGGTCATTCCATTGAAGATATCGTTAGTGAATTCAACATTCCGAGATCCACAGTATCAAGAGCGTGTCGAGAGTATGAAATTTCAGGCATCACATCTCATCATGGACAGCGCAGTGGGCGACCACCTGCACTTAACGACCGAGACGGCCGACGTCTGTGTAGAATGGTGAATGTTAATAGACACGCAACACTTCGTCAAATAACTGCAGGAATCAATGTGGGGCGTACGAGGGACGTGTCCGATAGGACTGTGCGGCGAAATTTTTCTTCCTTGGGCTATGACAGCAGAAGACCGACTCGAGTGCCTTTACTGACAGCACGACATCGCCTGCAGCGACTCTCCTGAGCTAGTGAGCATATCGACTGGTCCCTAGACCAGTGGAAAACCGTGGCGTGGTCAGATGAGTCAAGATTTCATTTGTTACGAGCTGATGGTAGAGTTCGAGTGTGACGCAGACCCCACGAAGCCATGGACCCAAACTGTCAGCAAGGCACTGTTCAAGCTGGTGGTGGCTGCATAATGGTGTGGGCTGTTTTTACATGCCATGGACTCGGTCCTCTGGTGCAACGGAACCGATCATTGACTGGAAATGGTTATGTTCAGCTGCTTGCAGATCACTTGCAGCCATTCATGGACTTCACGTACCCACACAACGATGGGATTTTTATGGATGACATTGCGCCATGTCATCGGGCCAGAACTGTTCGCGATTGGTTTGAAGAACATTCCGGACGATTCCAGCGCATGATCTGGCCACCTAGATCGCCCGATATGAATCCCATCGAGCATTCATGGGACATAATCGAAAGGTCCGTTCGTGCCCAAACTCCTGCACCATCCACACTTTCACAATTATGGACGTCTATACAGACAGCATGGCTCAATATTCCTGCAGAGGACTTCCAACGACTTGTGGACTCCATGACACGTCGAATTGTTGCACTTCGCCAGGCAAAAGGAGGACCGACACGATATTAACAGTCATCCCATGACTTTTGTCACTTCAGTGTACAATTATTTATAACTCTAGTCAAATTTAAATAATGCTTTAAATAAAAATCAGTTTTAATTAAAATACCAACAATAACATTTCTAAATCAAAATTCAATTAGCCATATCTATAAATCCAGTAATGAGTTTCCCATTTCTGACCCTTAAATTAATTCGTTTTTGTCTCGCTGACATTTTTTTTAAATCTCAGCAAACAACTTTAATTCCGAAAGATTGAATTCTATTTGCCAAAGAATAGAATGTGGATTTACCTAAGACTACCCAAAGCTTGTATTACTGAAAATCTTCATTTCTATTACCCAAACAATCCTTGAATGGACTGTATTTTTTATTACTACAAGTTTCGGGTAATTGAATGCGGGAATTGTTGAGAACACCCAATAAATATAATATTATCTAGAACATGTTCCATCGCCTTTTTAAAGAAAACCTGGAAGAAAAATTTAATAAATTCCTTCGAATTTTGTATCCGTTTATTCCGGGAATACTTAATTGACGCTTTAATTTGTATGCAAATTTCCTTTACCTGGAGGCGATTCCAGCAGTTGTTAATTATTTATTCTTCATTCTTTAAGATAGCGGAATTCTTTATTTTTTCAACATCTTCTGCGCTGCATGCTTTTATTGATTGGAGTTTTCGATTATTAGAAGCATTTAATACGTTCTCCTTGACAATGAATAAGTCAAATACCGGTAATTTGTTCATATCAAAATGCATAATTGGATTATGCATTTCTTGTAATAGTAACGTTAATTAAAATCATATTTTAGGATTTAATTTCCTTATTTTATATAAATGTAAGTAGATTATTTTTGTAGGTGTAAGAAGAAAGATAATATTAATTTAAATTGCCAAACGTTAATGCGTTTTCCTTTTGATTTACACTGATCCGTATTTATTAAAAACTGTTATTCCCAACTTATAAAAGGTAAAAAGTAAAATTAGAGCAAGTTTTTCTTCAATTTTTTTATTTAAAAAAGAAGAAAAATACTTAATAAACAATAAATTAACGATTACGTACTTCTGTTTGTTGAAGAGTTTACCAATACTATATTAACCATGCTTCTAAAAAAATTATCGGCATAATGCTGCTAAAAAAAGACTTCCATCGCAAATAAAACTTGCGTAAGCTTTCTCGCTTCCATTATTTCGTATATTTAGATACAAGGAGTGTTTGACAAAAAGTCTTTAAAAAGTTAAACAAACATACTTTTTTAGAATCAAAATTTTTAGTTTGTAAAATTGACTGAAGGTAAATTTCTTTCTAACGTTTCCAACTAAGTTTCAAATTGACATGGCAGTTATCACTTCATTTCTTATGAAAGAGACAGGAAAATCCTTTTGTTATTTATTCTATTTGTTATTTGTTTCACTATACATAAACATATGTATAACATTTTATTGAATGAGGTATAAATGAAGATTAGTTTAGTTTAGTTATTTTGACGTCCCGTTGTAAAGCAACACTCAGCCTATTTTGGGACGGACCTCGTCATTTTGAACAGTGGTGACATAATGAGGTTGACAACTGAGCTGCTACCCTCCTGTCCACACCAAAACACACCAGCGGGTAGGTATAAATGAAGACTTTATTCAAAGTATTTACCATAGGCCAGAGCACAACGATCTCTCTGATTGAACCGAAGGATTCCTTGTTCTTAAAATTCATGTGGCCGTGACAAAGCCTGGTCCTTCATAGCGCCTTTGAGTACACCACCCAAGATGAAGCGCCTCCCTTTTGGATGTTTTTTCAAGGTACCAAACACATGAAAAACACAAGGTGACATGTCCGGGCTGTAGGCCGAGCCGCTCCTATTTGTGTGGTTCTGGAGATGTTTGGATTCGCGTTATCATGTAGCAGAAAAAAAATTGTTGGAAAATTGTAACGTAACGTTCAATAGTTATCCTTTCTCGCATGAAAAAAGGACTAATAGCGCATATCACAACCCATGGACTGTGATAAAACTGGAGATTTTGGGGTTCCGAAAATCCTTATTTGTGTGGAGAGAGAGTACTGCATTCGCCTAAATTTACTTCATGGGCTACGGTATGCGCTAGAGGTATTATCGGCCCATTTTTCATGCGAGAAAGAATAACTACTGAACGTTACATTACAATTTTGGAACAATTTGTCAGTACTCAACTAGCGCTGGAGGATCGACCAGGTATCGACTGGTTCATGCAAGATGAGGATCGACCACATCGAACAAATAAAGATTTTCGCTTTCTTCATGAAAAATTTGGGAATGGAGCAATTGCATTAGATTATCCGCAATTTATTGACACAGGAATACCTTGGTCTCCATATTCTCAAGATCTGACTCCTTGTGACTTCTATCTGTGGGGAGCATTGAAAGACACTGTCTATAGAAAGAATCTCACCACTCTAGTTGAGCTTGAATCATTGATTGGTGTTGCATGTGGTTCCAATTCCGTTGAGACTGCAAAACGTGATGTCAAATTTCATTGTTCGATTACGCCACCTTATTGTTTCGAACGGTGAACGTTTTGAAAAAAAAATTTTTTTTTTTGATTGTAAAGACCGCATTACTTTATTGTTTTTTAAGACTCCCTTCAGAAAAAGAGTTTTTGATGCAGAGCGCCATCTGTTAACGATTTTCGTAACTAAATTTTCTAAACTTTTGTACACTATTATTACAGTTTTACTAATAAACGTACAGTTTACAACATAATTTTATCGATATTTGTCGTTGAGATATTTAATTTTGAAATCAGGGCTTATTCGCTGATCACACTGTACTTTCCCCGAATAAATTCCAAAATTTGAGACATCCATAATTTAATCCACAAGGCGCATACTAACTTTCATCGCTTAAGTTAAAAACATTTTTTAAATATCCTATTCAAAAGAAAACAAATATGATTTAAAAAACACATTTTTCTGTCTCATAAAGAACTGAAACAAGATGTTTACACAAAATCTGAAGTTCATATTTTTTTATAGTGTGCGAACATGATCCTGTTTTTGTTAGGAGGTTTTGAATAATTGGAAGCAACAAATAATTGAAGTTTGAAATCACGCAGGCAAATGAATAAAGCATATATGGCAATATTCCTCAACATCTTTAAATCGAGTATATTTTTTTTTACCTGTTTTTATCAATAATGCTTTATTATTATGTATGTTTCTTTGAAAGCAGATGCGTATTCAAAAGATTGACCTGCTTTTACCAGTATTGCGTTATAATTCCGTCTTTTTTTTTACAGCAAATGCGGTTTTTAAAAGGTTGACAGAACTAGGACATTGTAGCTGTTATTTTTATGAAACGTAATATTTGTCGGTGGAAGTTAAATAAATTAATTTTTATAATATATTCAAAAAAACTGCACTCGCTTTTAATAGCAATTTTGTTAAAAGTATATTTTCTTTTCCTCAATGAAAATTAACGCTTCATTCGTTCTTAAATGGGAAATATTGAAGGGTTTGACTCCTGTTCTAGGATTAATCCATTATGAAACTGTTTTAGGTTCTCAGAAATTAGAAAATAGTAGTTTGTAATTATAAATTTATTGTTTCCACAAGAATTTTGGAATTAATGTGTCTAGGAATTTATTAGTAAATAATTTAGCATTTGAAAATTTTGTATATATATATATATATATATAAATGCGGACAGAGAGAAAGACACCGATTGAAAAGTCTTGTGATTGTTTCAAACTTTTTTAATTAATTCTTATTAATTAATTAAACTGGTCACAATAATTTAAGTCATTATTTGACCAATTAATTAAGACAAATGATGACTTTAAAAATAATGTCCTCACATGGTAACTGGAAATTTGTTCATTTCAGTTTTTCATTTGTATATTGTTTTGGTCGGGAGTTTTTTATTACAATTATATTTTCTCTTCCTGTATTCATATAAGAAAAAATAGATGTTTTAACATAAAAAAGTAACCTTTGATTTTTTTCGTAAAAAAAGTCAAAAAGCCAATTTGCAAGTGAGAAATAATAAATTTTCTAGTACAGAACACTTCTGTAAATTTTCAAACGTAATTTTAATGACTCGATATATCAAAACGAATTTTTGTTTTGATTTTATTTTTGATACCTATTTTATGAATTACTTACCGCTGTCAAGTTTTCTTATTCATCAATAATAAAAGTTGCTGAATTTAAAAATGAATTCTAAAAAATTAAATTGGTTCCATATTATAGTAATTTAATAGTTCGAATTATTAACTGACGTCATAGTCATACAACACCATTTTTGTAATACAATAAGATAAACATTTGACTCTAAATATATATTTTGATTTTTGATAATAATTTTTGCAAAAAAGCAGATAAAAATTGTGTATTAAACATGCCTTTTGAGGGGGGAGTGTACTCTAGAAATCAAAAACTTCAGCAAAATGCCATGATATTTAGTTGCTCTTTTGAATACAGAAAAGCAAAACAAAAATCAGTATGTACACACAATAAATAAAACAGTGTACAAAAATGGAAGACAGAATTTCGAATCATGCAATTTGGACACATAATAAATACAACAGTGTACGAAACAGGAAGACAGACAATTTTCGAATCAAGCAATTTGGGCACATAATAAATACAACAGTGTGCAAAACTGGAAGACAGACAATTTTCGAATCAAGCAATTTGGGCACATAATAAATACAACAGTGTACGAAACTAGAAAACAGAGACAATTTTCGAATCAAGCAATTTGGGCACATAATGAATACAACAATGTACGAAACTGGAAGACAGAGACAATTTTCGAATCAAGAAATTTGGGCACATAATGAATACAACAGGGTACAAAACTGGAAGACACAGACAATTTTCGAATAATATTGTCATATAGTACCTGAAAGAAATCAAAATATCTGAAAAACAGCTTCTAGAAATTGTCAAACTAAAATATAAATCGATACAAAATTTTTGCGTACACAAATTTTGTATAAAAAGACATAACAGATCATGTTTGAAAGATATTATCTAACTTTAGAAGATGCAAATGTCGATATGCAGTATAAGAAAAAAAATTAAAAAATAAAATAAACTTTAATGGCATACATAAATGTAAAGTCACTGTCATAAGCTGAGAAAATTGGCAGGTGGTCCATCAGCGGAAAAGAAAGCAAACGATATTTATGTCATTCCGCAAACGACAAAAGGTCGCTGACTATCTGCAAAGATCACTTTATTCTAAATCGATAATTTTTTACAGTTTTCAACTGACTCTTTCATCGCTTACTTTTTCGAAATAAAACCATTTATTTGAAGATGCTATTAGAATCACGGCATGAAGCATATAATTTTAATGCATTTAGCTTCCATAATCCTAGTTCTCATCGTTCAAACATGATTTCGTTTTGTCATCTGACAAATTCAAGTAAATTATTTACCAACATTGAAGTAAATTTTAACTCGATTGAATGCAAGCGAGGAAATAAATTTCATTTCTGGTTCAATGGCTGCTCTATTACGTAGATATAAATAACGAAGAAGAATCTGTAATGTTATGATACCATCCTGGGTGATAACGGAACGCATAAACATTTATCTTCTGTCAGCTGTTAGTGTCACTTAGTCTTGATGTATATCATCGGAACGACCTGTTGATTCATGGACGAAAAATATATTTAAGAATGCCTAAAAATACGTCATCGTTAACCTTTAAATTCAGAATAAATTTCTCTTCGGTCCTTTTTTATTTAATATTCATTCGATAATTTTAATTCGGAAATTTTAGTAAACTATTCCTAGCATTAATTATCACATGTTGTTTCATTTAATTAATGCTGAAAATAAATGAATAATTGTACTCTAATGTATGTTGTATACTCTAATGTATAATGAATAATGTACTCTAATGTAATATTTGTACTCATAGAATTATTTTCTTGCAAATATCATCAAGAAGGGGGTTTATTTCTGAAGATATAAAGATTTAATTTAAGGAAAATTTAAGGAACTGTCATGAAACAAAAGGATGAATATAATTCATATTTATTATCATAATAAGAGTTTATTATTATACGGATTGATATGGTGGCAGTTACAATAAAATATTTTCGAATTATATAATGACTCAAAAATAATTAATCAAAAAGATGTCTTCATTGGAATTCCTGGCTTAACTATATTATTATATGTTACCTTTTTGCGCATGCGCAATGGTGGTGTCAGGAAAACAAAAGTAAGTTTCAGTTTCGATTCAGTTTTTGTTGATAAAGCTTAAAAAAACATAACCAAAAATGATTAGTTGTATGCTATATATAACGAACTCGTGCTCGTAAAAAGAAATAAGTAAATATTTGTAAATAATCATCGTTAAGAAAATAATGAAGATGATGAAAATGTGGATTGATGATTTCGATGCTTATATGAACTAGTTTTTGTTGGAATGACTCGATTCTTCTGATTTACAAGTTTTTGGAAGCATATTCCCTTCTCTATTTCATGTATGGAGGAAAATCTAGCAACATAATTGGTTAGTACCACCGCCCACTCTGTAACGTAAGAGTGAGTCATTATAAACGAACTTCGAAATAGTTTTGGTTCGTATTAATGGAACTGATTATATAACCATCACTTTTCACAAGACAAAGCAAACACGAACACGAAAACTCACGACATTCCCTTAGAATATAATCTATTGATCGCCCTTGGTCAAGTTGTTTTAATTTATCTTCAGATATAACAAACAGTCTTTTAGTCGAACATCTTTGAAATTTCCATTTTAACGTGGTTGTGGAACATGGTTATCAAAAAAATTAATTCTATGAGTTATTAAAAGATAGCTTTCAGGTTTTTATTTAAAATCCCTCTCTGAATTTAATCATTTTCTCATAAGTAGTTTTTGAATTTTCGTGTGAAAGTTGCCAAGTTAATTAGGTTATATTATTTACCCCAAGCTAATTCAAATTCCAGTTCGAATTTTTTTTCGACCGTTGCAATACCTTTTACATGAAATATCAAAGAATAACACTAATTCCCGACACAATTATTTAAATATTTATTTATAAAATTATGGTATTTTATATTTGTGAAGTATTTTCCTCTGTAGATGGAAGAGTCAACTCGTAATTGAGGATGATAGCTTCCTGTATAGTGGTTGGTTCTCGTCAGCCTTCAGGGTATACGAAAAAATGTGGGTGGCAATGGCTACCTCCCACCGAGAGTGGGGTGTGTTTCCTTAGGAAAGTTGCTGTACTGTGGTCAGTGATGACCCTTAGGACTGAACCATAGTCCCAGCCAGTTTTCTGTTGCGGTGGTCATTCAATTTCCGTATGCTTTCAGACAGATCGGAATAATCAGTCTATGATTACATTTAGAAGATATGTCTTGAGGATGAATTTTTCCTAAGAAAGTGAACTTAGGTAATTGTGAGGTAATTTTCTAATTTAGGTCATTTTGGTTAGCCTAGTTATATTAATGTCCCGTTGTAAAACAACACTAGGGCTATTTTAGAACGGACCTCGTCATTTTGAACCGTGGTCAGATGACGAGGATGACACCTGAACTGGCACTCCTCTCTCCACACCACATCACATCACACTAGCAGGTGGACATTTGGCCTGGTGGGCAACAAACTCCCTTACACGACGGTTCTTAGGTGGAATCGGGTCTCGAACCTGAGTTACTACAGCTCACAAGAAGAGACCTTACCACCCGGCTATCTTGGCCCATGAGTTAACGGTAGGTGAATTGTAGATGAATTGTAAAATGAATGCATTCTAAATCAACAAAAATCAATAATTTAATAATTAATGTGGCCCGCCCTCCTTATTTTTGTTTCACCGTGTGTTAAAGTTAAAAAGAGGTTTCAAAATATCATTTACCACGACAAAAACCTTTTCAGATAAATAACTTTATTCTTTATTTTTTTAAAAAAGCTAAAACTCTGAACATCTATTAAGAGCAATTTAGAACCTTTTTTCACTCTGAAGCCTAAAAATATAAACTATAAAAAGGTAATTTTTAGGAAATTTTGGTTAGTTTAGTTATACTAACGTCCCGTTGTAAAGCAACACTAGGGTTACTTTGGGACAGTCCTCGTCATTTTGAAACACGGTAAAATTGGGATGATGACACCTGAAGAGCCATTCCCCTCTTCACACCACACTAGCCGGAGGACGTTTGGCCAAGACGTTTGAACGTCCACTAAACCCGCTTACACGACAGTTCTTCATTGAAATCTGGTCTCGATCCTAAAACCCTGTGGTTCCGAAGCCGAGACCCTACCTCTAAATAATCGTTAGTCGGAAAAAGTGAAAAGTCGCCAAAAATACAAAATTACGTCAAATTTCACATAGTTACACTTGGCGACTTTGTTTGCGTTTTGTTCCCATTGGCGACATTTTTTTTGTCATTCGCTTCGGGAGGACATTTGGCCAGACATATTTAACGTGCAAGAGACCCCTTCGCACGAGAGTTCTTTGGTGGAAGCGAGTCAAAAACCTGAAAACATCCGGTTACAAAGCCGAGACCTTACCACCAGGCCACTGCAGCCCGATAATTTTGGAGTAATTTTTTTAATGCAACGCAGAAGTATGTATTGATCAAAATTCAGTACTTTAAAATTTAGTCTACGCCAAAAGTTGAATAAATATATTCTTTTTTTTTTTCTTTTTCGATTCATAAACGGATACAGAAATCTTTGTTAAATACCTTATCTTCCAAATTTTATGTCCTATATTTGCATTCCGAGCTATTGTCTACCAAATAAATCCTAAAAAGAAGCAAGAATCTGAATTTTCATACCTGCCTTAAGAATGTAAGGTACCATGGTGGGAAAACTTTCACCTTTTTCATACAAAAAAAAAATCTTAAAAAGGGCTTTTGAGACACAGATAAACTAATATTAGGTCTCGAAAAGCCCGGAGACAAAAGATTTTTTAGATATAAAACTAATCTTTCGAATATCTTCCTGTGTAGGACGTTGCGCTGTTTCGGAAAAAAAAGTGGCACAGTTCTTTTATTGAGGAAGGTTGAGCTTTGAATATACGCCTTTGTTCCGCGTTGAGGAAAATTGGTATGAAAGAAAATATCGAAGTTTTTTTTTCTGTATTTCCTCTAAGGATTTTATCATCATTATTATTCCAATATGTAATTTATTTCTTGTATGCCGAAATAAAAAGGTTAGAGTGGTAAAATTTTTCAACGAGGAATAGTCGTGTTTTATGTTATGGTTCTTTATGAAATGAAAAAGATTTATTAGAGAATATTTCGTAAAAATAAATGGAATACAGTTTTAGGTAGAAGGCTTAAAAAAACAAAGGCTTCTGTTTTTCTTCTAAAGACACTAAAAACGTCATTAGTTTAAAATGGAATATTATAATTAAACTTTCCTCTATAATAATTAAATTAGATTAAACATTTTTCAAAAACACTCTAGCAAGAAGTAAAAGCCATCACTTTAATTATCTTCTACTTTTTAGTCTTTAATTTATAATTACTATAAATAAACATTATAGAATTTTATATCATTGTTTTCAAAACTCGTTACCAGATGGCGCCACGTCAATGAAATCAAAATTTGAATGACATTGAACTGAGTTCAACAAAATATTCGAATAGAACATTGTTATCCAGAGCACACACGTTAAGAAAATTCTAAACATCAAAAATTATGAGCGAAAATTTAATTACATAAATCAGTCCTCATGGGCATGAATTGAAATAAAAGTTTCCTCAACAGCTAAAAAAAAACTAATTGGTGCAATTGAATGAAATCCACCAATGAGCAGTCTTTCTTCTGTCCGAGTAAGTTCCATGTAAGCACAATTATTTTGATTCGCAACGAGATAAAGAAATGATAATGGTGATAATGTCCTTCCCTTGCTTCCACGGAAAGGGGTGCAATAGCTACTGAGGGTAAAGACCCCTGAGCACCCAAAATCAGACTTCTTTCTCATATAAAGATAACACCCACCCACATTCACTTTCACAACCCCTTTTTATAGGGGATCACATTCACACGCCTCACAGATATAACACAGATGAAGAATAACTACGCCGGAACCGGGACTAGAATAATCTATAATATATATTGATATATAATAATATATTGATAATATATACGAATTATTTCCATATTCCAAACTTTATGAGTTTGGCAATGATTTTTTATTGTATAATATGACTTCGTTCTCTTTAAATTAAAAGAACATTTCTAAATTCTAAAAGTGAAAGACTTTTTATTTATTCAAAATAATTTTTGTCTTCTGAAACTACAGATTTTTTTTAATAACACTTTGATTTCCTGATAGATTCACTTTCTAAAAAATGTTGCATTCTGAAACCAATCAATTATTATTATAACTGAATTAAAAACATGTCTAATCATTATTTCTCTTCTAATAAGCATAATGAGGTAGAACGAAAATTTTAGCTTTTGGAAACATTTTTTATTTAGTTTTTAGTTTTATATAACTTCCTAACACAAGCAGTGAAAAATAAAATTTGAGCTTACTAATGTATTTTTTAAATAAAGAATTTTCTGCTTTCAAAAATAATTTACCTTTAAAAATTAATTGAATTAATTTCGAATGAAAAAAAAATTTATATTGCATTTTTATGGTTGTAAAGATAATTCTTTTTAGTTCAACCATTTGTTTTTAGTATTGAATAATTAACCAAAAATTGTAATTAAATAATCATACTAGATGGAAATTTAATAACATGTCGTAATATAAGATATACACTTACTTGCATAGCTAAATTAATCAAAAACTGTTTTTTATTCAAAATTTATTTTTTCAATTACTCTTTCTAAATCAGACGATTTTACTTAATATTTAAATCAAGTTATTTAAATGAATATAACATTTTGTAAGATAAATTTATATCTTCATTAAAACCATCCACCTTTTTTCGTCATTAGATTTTTTTTGAGTGAATTGAAATATTCTTAATGAATTTTTTAAATTCTGAAATGTTTCTAATTATGTATTAATCTAATATTAGTTAGCATGCCGCTGTTATGAATCTCAGTAAATTATTAAAAGAAAGAATAAAAACACCATACCGGACGATACTTACCAAACGATTTTAGTTTAATTACTTCCTTTTTGAATCGTCTGATTTTCATCAACAATGTTAAACAAAACTTCAGATTAAAAACTAACAAAAATTCATTTCTACTTGTAATAATGATCTTTACATTTACAACTTTATTAATGATTCTTAATTTTTGTGTATAATTACTTTAATAATTTAATTTCAAATATAAAAGAGACAGCATGAATTAGAAATAGTACACGTTTTTTAATAAGATGGATAAAATATCGTTTTATTATAAACAACATTAAAGAATTTGCCCATTAGAAAAAACTAAAAACATAAGGTATATTTTAATTGCTATCTCTCTCATTTTACAGCTTTTTAGAGCAATCGAATTTTATATACAGTGAATTCCTCTACAATAAAGTGATATATTCTGCTTAATAAGAAGTTACATTACAAATGATAAGCACTATAGGAAGAACGGATTCAACATGTCTAGTTTGCAACTTAGCAAAATACTATAGAGTTGCTATTTTCATAAAACAGTCATCTTTACAATTCAGATTTAAATAAGTAAATGAGATTAATTTTCCTATTATAATTACCAAAATTATTTAAATTTATATTATCATGTGATAATATGATTGTTGTTATATAATTGATATAATTGTTTTCATTTGAGGTTTTTTGGAGCCTCAAAATGTGAAGGAACAAATTATTGATGCCTCAAAATGAATTACTGAAGCCTTAAAATGTGAAGGCAGTAAATTGTTTATTTTTCTCTTTTTTTCTTTTTCTTTTTTTTTTTGGAATCGGTTTTCACAGTATAGCTTTTGAAATATTAATCGTCTGCTTGTTTGTTTCATTTTGGATTCGGCTTTCATAGAATAGTCTTCCTATTATCTATCGTCTGCTAATGTAGTTTTATTTGGGAATCGGCTTTCACTGTATAGCTTTTGAATTATCTATTGTCTGCTGTTGTAGGATTTCCCTTGGAAATCTTTCGTAACTCAAGCAATGTTTTTTAAAAATATAACAAACAAATTAAAATATTATTTATTTAACTGATAAAGATCGTTGATTCAGGGATAACTAGAAACAGATATTCCGACTCAGGATTCTTTCAAATCAGTTTAAAAGGCTGATAAATTAATTATGACAAATAATAAATAGTAGATATAATTTGAGATAGTAGCTTTCATTTTGTTAATTTTTTTTATCTTAAGGTTCATACAAAACAATTCACCATGTTGCATGAGAAGAGTTTCTTTTTCTTTTTCGCATACAAAATAAATAGGAACTATTGTAATCAACAAAAAATTTAAGCTCGAAGCTTCGACTAATCTCGCAGTTTCAGAATGTACCCTCGTCGAAAAAAGACACTATTGACTGATAAGTGAGGTTAATGGTTAAAATTATATTCCCATGATACCTAATAGTGCAAAGTGTTGAAATTTCACATTTCATAGCTGAGTTTAAATAAGAGCAATGACAAGAGATCTTAATGTTATCATGGCAATATTATAAGCTCTCTTGTCATAGCCCATCCAAGAATTGTGAAATTTCGACATTTAGCCCTACAGACATTTAACATCAACTTACAATATAAAAATGATCTAAAATTAAAATAATTTCATTCTTGTTATACATCAAACAAACCCCTTGGAGGGGGCACCTCGTAAATGAGGATCAGATGCTTCCGGCATGGTACTTAAGTGAGATTGAGGTGCTTCCGACAAGGTGATTAACTGAGGATGAGATACTTCCGGCATGATGGTTAAGTGAG
>JAPMOQ010049901.1:260449-280956 GCA_026543055.1 Argiope trifasciata
GGTGATTAACTGAGGATGAGATACTTCCGGCATGATGGTTAAGTGAGGAGGAAATTCTTTCGACATGGTGATTGTGCGAGGATGAAATGCTTCCGGCATTTGGATTAGATCTCGCCAGCCTGGTGGGTACAATATAAGTTTGGGGATCGGACTCTTCCCTTCGATGACGACACATACTTCCTTCGGAGAGGGTTGTACAGTGGCCGGTGATGGCGGTTAGGACTCAACCACAGTTCCCACCAGTGTTGCTATAGCTGCTATCAGGTCATTCAGTTTTTATTTCCGAGTGCCTTTAGGCATGACGGGTCAGTAATATGGCTTATATATCAAACATTTGAATCTTACTTATTATGCTGAACAAATCATTTAGAAAACTGGCATATAAGTATTTTACTAAACATTATTTTTTTAAATTTATTTCAAAAAAAAGGGAAAAAATTTATGCATAATTTTGGATTTAAAAATAATTGTATGGTTTCGTTATAAAGAAACATGGAAGTTTAAAATGAAAAAAAAAAACTAATATGTAAAACTTTTTTCAAAAAATTTCAAAAATATTCTATATTTTTGCTTCTTTTTCTGCATTTTATGACTAGGCAGATTAATGGCATACTGTTTAATTATCGCATCTCAAAAGATTTATCAAATGCATTACCATGCTTCCCCTAATTAAATTACCATTTATAGAAAAAGGGAACACATAAATGAAAAATCCTTTTTCCACCAAACACGAAGCGTCTTCAATTCTAGAAATTCTTAAACTGCTTTTTAGTTTTCATTGATATTTTTTATTACATCGCTGCGTTGCGTGTGAAAATTCCTTTTTCAACAAAAAAAAAAAGGATTCGAAAGTCTTCAAAAAAGTAGAAAAAGAAATTCATGTAGTATTTTATCGGATTAAATAAAAAACCAGAATAAATGTTCCAGGAATATTCTAAAAAGGGGAAAGAAGTTTTCAGTTTTCTTCTTTCTGTACCATTTTTTTTTCTTTTCTTTTTATAAAAAAATTCCCTATATAATTTCTTTTTGGACTTTTATTCCTCCTTAATTACAAATTTAACTTTTGATTTAATCCTTCACTGCCCAATTTATAGGTCAAAATCGCTTGTAAATTTGTGTATTTGCATATTTTAAGATTATAAATATTGAAAAAATAAAAAATGCGTTGGTTTTTTTTTCAGAAATTATTTTTATATTGATTTTTATCATGAGAAACTAAGTTACCAGAAAAAAAAGTACAGATATTAACACTAAAAAGAAATTTCTTTAATATATTTCAGTTGAATCACAGTTAATTTTTATTCATTGCATAATATAAAAATATGAAATGTATAACATTTTAGGTGAGGGAATATTCTTTATATCAATTTTGCACTACTGCTTAACGCTTTGCAAGTTTATTGAATAATGTTTAGAGTCACCACTATTTGAGGAGCAGTCCGAAACATCTATATCACTAACACTATCGCTATCAAAACTAAAATCGTTTCCAGAATCTGACAAGTAATCGGGAATATACTCTCTGTCAATCTCTGAACGTTTTCTAGCATTCATTTCTGTTAGAAAAAAGCGACAAGAAGTGAAGTTTGAGCGATAATACTACGTGTCTTCAAATGCCACAATTAAGTGGACAACTAACGACATCTGTTGGCCATAACGTAAACTAAACGTCTTATACTGCATATAATTTATTTCAATGCTTAAACGGGGAAAAACGGGATGCGCTCCACAATAAAGAAAGCACAACACATACCCTCGGAAATCGCGGGATGAGCAGATTCTGCTACATTTCAGTTATCCGTGGGAATCGCGGGATGAGCAGATTCTGCTACATTTCAGTTATCCGTGGGAATCGCGGGATGAGCAGATTCTGCTACATTTCAGTTGCACGTAGGAATCGCGGGATGAGCACCTTGAGGGTTAACAATAATTTAAAAGGAAATAAACAAGAACGTGATTTACTTCTTTGGCAATTAAGATTATGTGTAATATATATCTTTTTTTGATCTACACACTTTTATTTAACTTGATTTGTTTCATGCTGCTTGTCTCAAGAAATGCATTAAAATTTTGGTGTATCATAAATTAATATGTTATCGGTAAAATTTGCTCTTTTAATATTTTCAGGATTTAATTATTAGTTATTCAATTAATCCCACTAAATTTTGATTCAGTACTGATTACAAGAGTCCCTGAGATATGTAATGTTGTTGTTGCTATTGCCGATAGCGAAGATCGAACTTGCAACCTTTGGGTTGGGAGCCAGATAACGTACCCACTGGACAAAAGCGATCACTCTGTCTTGATGCAGTTGTCTATCTTATAAAGCTACCACTGTAATACCCCCTTCCTGTGAGTCTGATGTGAGATGAACAATATTTGTTACAATTTAGTGGTGACATATTGGCTGATCATGCTAATGCTCCTTATAAATTTTTATTCGCTGATTATTTATCAGCATGATTTACTTATTGATTATTATTTTTTTATTTATTGATTAATTAATTTTATCGCCATTTTTATTTACTGGCTGATTGTTTACCACTATTTTTTTACTTCGGCTAGAGGGCACCACGACAGCTACACAAAGGTTATGGAAGGGGGGGGTGTCATCCTAGGTCACTAGTGTTTCTATCAGCAACAGCAATGATCGAACTCGCAACCTCAGGATTTGTAGCCATATAACATGACCACAAGACAAAAGTGACCACTTAGTCTTGAGGATGTAATCTGGCTTATAAAGCTTCCACTACAATGCATTAAAAATTAAATGCTCAAAAATAGACAACGAATGAAAGAATTAGTTGCCTCTTTCCACGCCCTAACAAAATCCTTCTCTAAAGTATTGTTACGGATTTTCCTATCCTCAATCCGTCGGGTTCGTTCACCTGAATAGTGGGTGTGTACGGAGTGAGAAGAGATGGACACACAATAATCAATCCGTTAGTAGAAGACACAACACAGCCGTTTATTTACAGCCGAGACGAACACAGAGCAGCACACAATAACGACACTAGATCACAAGTAGTAACGATATCCGCTTCACTGGCTTTAGTACTCTACGTTGCTTCCTCAACAGACTACAAGGAACACAGCTCAGTTCAGCACTTGCAAGGCTCCGCCTCTCTATTCAGGTCTTCTCCTTTCCCGATTGATTCCACTACGCAGACTGACTTCCTTATATAGTGACGGAAGTCGGGGCTAAACCTTCTGGACCAATCAGGATCATTCTAGACGTATCTCGGCTCCTAATGGACGGATAGGGAAAATTCTCGCCATTTCGAGTATTATCCATTTTGTGCCAAACTCTTCAAATTAGTCGCCAAGTCGCCAAATGGCTGTAAAGTTTTTCTCCAAGCCCTGGGACCTCTGACGTCCCACCCATTCACTATTCAACACATATTAATGTAAATCCGTCTTCCATGCGATGACAGTATTAGCTCGGGAAAGAAAAACCACAGGTTTGTAACATAATTTTTCAAAAATTGTAATGCCTTTTTTGGCATATTGGCCCCTCTCTCAAAAGTCTCAAAAGAGAGTTAGATCGAAATCCAAAAAGGATGTCTGATCAATAACTACTTATCTCGCCACCATTAGAGCCTGTAACGATAAAATTAAAAGTTCAAGAAATGTTAGGAATGAAGGTCTTCTCTAGATTGTTAACAGAGATAAGAAGATTCATCTAGAAAACTCCACTTGATTTCAGACCTTTTCAAAAATCCAGGAAGTAGAACGGTTCAGCAATCCACTGTTTTAAATTGAAGGGTGTGTTGCAAAAACAGGTTGCTCCAATTATTCAAATTTTCTGAAAGCCTTAAAAGTCGTCTGAAAATTCCATCTCTTCAGTTACGGGAGAACTGAGATAGGAGTTACATTTTTTAGCACCAAACGAACAAAGATTTTTTTTCACGTGTATTTTTAATATAATTCATGTAACTCTGACTTTCCACAAAATGGAACTACATACTTTATGCACCAAACCCTTCAATTGAGTTCGGAGAATGAATTAAACACTATGGACACTGTAAACTAGCCTTAATATTTTCTGTTTAAGGTATCCGACTACGTTAGAGAGATTTTTTTTTTTTTGAAAAATTGGATTTTTTTTTTTAAATATTTGACTTTTCTATATATTGTCGATTGTAAACACTATAAATACAAAAAAAGCACTTAGAAATATAAAATATTTTGTGAAATAGGGAAATTTGTAGTAACTTTTAATGAAATTTAACCTAAACGCTTACACTCTACACAAAATTGTAATGAAGCAATTCTATTTTTCTTTGTACACAAGTTATAGAATATAATGATGAATGAAATGAGCCGAAATCTAAGAAACATTTTGAGGTGCAAAGAAGTTATAGGTACAAATCTGCATACATATGGATATATTCCATACATTCACAACTTAATTTTTCAAAAAAACACCTATAAATAAAAAAGTATTTGTCCAAAAGTAAAACTTTTGGTTCATTTCATTTCCCGTATCATTTAAAACACACGCTGAAATTTCTATGTAAATACCTCTAATAGTTTTTGAGTTATCATGTTAACGGTGGAGAATTTTTACGAAAATTAAAGTTAAAGACAAATTTTAGCTGAAAATAATATGTTTTGCTTAACCTTCCCCTGGGGGATAAGTCAGGCCTTCCTTTTCCTAGAAAAGATAAACTGTTTTGGAAAGAGGAATGTCTGAACTACAAGAAATAACAATAATAAAATAAAATTTGCCCATGTGGTTGAAAACCAATGTTTTAAACGTAGTCCGTTACCTTTACGAGTTCGGAATAACGAATTCAACCTGATAACCTAAAAACGTTGTTAAAATTAAAATAAATCATCTGCAGAGGTTTCCCCAAATGCGCATACTGTAATAAACTTGCTATGCGAGTGAATATTTAGCATAGCACTGGTGTGAAGTAGTTACGAAGTTTTAACTTTTGCCGTAAATTTTGCATTTTTACTGAATCTGCTAGGTCATTCATTCACTGCGAGTTATTTAGTGATTAATCCTGGCATGTGTTAATAGCATCCCGAAATCGAAATTGTTTTACCCTCAATTTTCTCAATCGGTTGAATAAAACATTTGGCACAAAACTGCATTTGTAGTAACAAAATTCTACGTCAAATTTAATAAATTTAAATCATAGCGTTTTATAATTATCGCTTTTGCATTATTCTGAAATTATAGACTAACAGACAATCAAAACGTTGAAGGATTTGACTAAAACTATGTCGAGTGTCTGTACCATAGATGTTAAATCTATGTACAGAATTTTATTTATTTATCTCTCTCCATTTTGTAATTATTCTGTTAATTTACATTACGGGATAACCGGACAGACAAGCTTCCTCCGGACAAATTTTAATCGCAATTTGATAAAAATGTGCAAATTTGGGGTAAAGGCAGTCTACCAAATTCCAACCATCGAGCTCAACGTTTCTTTGAGTTATCTTTGTCACAGAAAGACGGAAATTTTACAAAAATTGCGTTTTCCGAACTCAAGGAAGTTTGAAATATAAAAATTCGTCAAAAACTCAAGTTCGAATTTTCGGTAGTAACTATATTTTCTTTATAAGTATACCAGAAAGTAAAAAGATATCTAAATATAAACGTTTTTGCTCAAGTGTAATTGCAATAATCGAGAAAAAAACTTTATATTTATCCCCATAATTTTCATGATTAAGATAATAATACCAAAGAGATAGAATTGTTATAATTATAAAATCATCAATACTGCGAAATATTATTAAACATTATATGCAAAAAAAAATTTTGATTTCATAGTGTATTATCTAATTTGAAATAACGAATTCAACCAGAAAATAAGCAGACATTATTCAAATTATAATTTCTTTTAAAATCCCTGAATATTTTTGCTGTTATAAGTTACAAATATGTTTCGGTAAAATAAGATATAAAATATTTAATATAAAAATAATTTACAAGTCTTTACTTTTAGATGAAAAAAAAAACTATTTTAGAGCATTTCTGTACGTTGAACGTTGACTTCTTCATAAAAAAAACGAATTTACTGTCTCCAAAGAATATTTCTCTTTAAAACTAATTCAATTAATTTCATAATTTAAAATTTTATATCACATTCATATGCGAAGGTGAGTAATTTTTCATATCCAAATACATAACATTTTCGTCTGATATTAAATAATTAAATTAGGAAATGTAATTTTCTTCATAAAAATAATTCAATGACGTAGATATCTCTTATTAAATTTAAAATTACCTTTCGTTTTGTATGCATCTCTGACACATTCAAAAATTGTTTTTCTTATACAGCGTTTTCTTCAAATACGTTTATCAACTGAATCGTTCATTTAATATTTAATTTGAGGCACTTTAAATACAATTTAGGTATTCTTAAAATCATATTTATATATCTTTATCAGGTTTATTTCATTATATTTCTTTATCAGGTTTATTTTATCAGGTTTACATTCAGAAAGGTTTAAAGTGTTGAACGGTCGATGGCATGTGATTGTCCAGATGGGACAACTACTATATTGTAATTTTTTCCTTACTGCGCATGCGTTTGTGAAATTTGGAGATGTCTATGGTGTAAAAAAATGGATCGCTTATCATAGATTATTTTCATCATTTATTTTTGATACAAGGTTGGGATTTCTTAAAATTTTATTTCCCATTTCTTTTCTAGTTCCCATTTTTTTGAAAATTTTATTATATTTTTTTGTGTAAATATCCATAAATTTAATACAATAAGCATTGAAAAAAGAAAAAAAACGGGGACACCAAAACGGCGATTTACAGCCAAGAATGGAATGCTTAAATCTATGTTATGAAATTATGGTAAATATAAATCAATCCCTTTCTACTCATGCGCTGCCTATTTGCCGTCTTATGATTGGCCGAGTGTAAACTCGGCATTAATCAAGCTTTTCTAAGTCGTTACTTAATATCATCAAATATCATCACTTAATATCATCACTCGCGTCTTAATATTTTTAAGTATTTTTTTTTTCAAATTTTACCTTAATTTTGGAAGTACTTTTTTAATATAAATTTTTAAGAAAAAATAACAATCTTTTATACTTTTATCACCTATTACTATGGTGTTGTTAGGAACAGAAGTAAAGTGAAATGAGTAAAAAAAGAAATCAAAAATATTTCCAAAAGAAATTAGCTTAATTTCTTACTTTTTCAGACATCGATTTTAGTTACAATGTTGAAAAATAATTTCTCATTCAAAATAAAGGATACATTATACATTTTTTTACATTTAATAAAGGAAGGATGACATTTATATGTCTAAATGGATTTTTTTTCTTAAAATGAAGTCATGAATTTTATTGAATTTTAAGTATTATTATTTCCCTAACTTAATGTGTACTATAATGGTAATTATAAATTTTAGCGAAGTAATAAACTCATAATTACTTAACTTAATTTTAAAGAAAGAATAATTCATGATGTTTTTGAAATACCATTTAAAAAATTTGGGCATTTATTAAAAGAAAAATATTAAATTATTTTCTGAATTTTAAATTTCTTTATTAATTTCAATTTTTTCAATGTTTAAAATACCATACATAATTTTAAAAATTTATATTGTAATATTTTAAAAAAATTGCTAAATTAAAAACCATTCACGAAATTTACAATAACATACATAATTTAACTCTGTCAAACATATTTAATCTCTTCCTAATTATATTACTGCTGTTTTGAGTTATAAAAGAGCATATTTGTTAAAACAGTAGAATGATCCCGTCGCTATCGACGATATCCAGAAACGTACTCACGATCTTAGTCGTAGCTAGATAACATGACCACAATACAAAAGTGATCACTCCACATTGAGGATTTTATCTGACTTATAAAGCTTCCACTACAATCCCCTCAAGATCGTTTATGACAACGCATTTGTTATTTGGATCAATAAACATTGAGAATTTTTGTCATTTATTATTGCAGTCATTTAATATCAGACTGCAGTATATCAAAAATTTAAAATTAGGATAAACTAATTGGTGTTATATATCAAATGTCTTGTGCATAGCCATTATTCTGTGCAAAATGAATATGAGAAAGAAATTACTAACGTACTTCATTTGGTCAAATGTGAAATGTTTTTTTTTTAGATTTATAAATGTTAAACGAAAAAAAATCAATTTTAATTTCATAATCGAATAAAAAACAGTGATACAGGGAATGCTTCAGTTTCTTCTGAAAGATAAATGTAGTTTAAAGTGATATATTTTTATTTTTTTAATATTTAAAAAAACATATATAATAATAAAAAATATTTGTATTTTTTTAGTATTTAAAATTCGATATATAATTTTAAAAGTTATATTGAAAGATAAAAAAATAGCTGAATTAAAAAACCATTCGCAAAAATTGCAATAACACACATTAGCTTTATAAGCCAGATAACATCCTCTACATTGAGTGGTCATTTTTGGTCTTGTGGTCATGCTGTCTGGTTGCTAACCTTAAGGTCACGAGTTCAGGTCTACCTATCGCCAATTGCAACATTGGTGACCAAGGATGATAAACCAAAAAACGCAACCTTCGTATAGTTTCTGTGGCGCCCCCCATCTAAATAAAAATAAATAAAAGGAAGCCGATTATTAATTAGACAAATAAAAATAAATCAAGCTGAGAAATAATCAGACGATAAAGAATAAAAGACAATAAAGATTTGCAATGAATTATCAGCAGATAAATAAATAAAAAACGCAGATAAATAATCAGCCTCTAAAATAAATTAAAAAGCGGAGATAAATACTCAGCCTATAAAATAAAAAATGAAGCTTATAAATAATAATTATAAACTATTATGTATAACATTTTATAATTATAAATCTTCCACTATATATAAAAAATATTAATTTAAAAATATGCTTATTTAAAAAATTCGAAAATGCTTTGTTTCCTGTAATTTTTATGCAATATTTGGCAAGTCTACTTACGCCATAATATTAACACTACATCACCTGAGATCTATCAAATGCAAAGTCACCTTTCAGTACCTTAATAAACAGTCAAACAAAAAAATCAAGCTCATAAATAATCAGACAATAAAGAATAAAAGAAAATACAGATTGGCGTTGAATACTCAGCCGATAAATAAATACAAAAGTGAAGATAAATAATCAGACAATAAAGAATAAAAAACAATAAAAGACAATAAAGAATGGTGATGAATAATCAGCTGATAAATAAATACAAAAAATGAAGATAAATTAGCCAATAAAATAAATAAAAATGAAGCCGATAAATAACGATTATAAATTATTATAAATAATAATATTATTTAAAATATTTTGTAAATATATAGCTTCCACTATATACACTGATGGAAAAAAATCCCAACACCAAGAAAAAATTATTGTACAGTAATGAAATTTTAGGAATGCATTTGTCTAGGTAACATATTTAATTGATTAAAGTTTCAAGATCACAGGTAGAGCCATTGACGAGAAGAGCCATTTCAAATGTGAAATGTTGGTACATTAGTAACCTGTGTAACCGCCTGAATTTTGAATGCAAACGTGCATGCATTGTGTCGTACAAGTGTCGGATATCAGTTTGTGGGATGGAGTTTCATACCTGTTGCACTTGGGCGGTCAATGCAGGGACGGTTAATGCTGGTTATGGATGACGCTGGAGTTGTCGTCCAATGATGTCCCATACGTGATCGATTGGAGAAAGATCTGTTGATCTAGTAGCCCAAGACAACATGTCGACACTCTGTAGAGCATGTTGGGTTACAACAGCGGTATAAGGGCAAGCGTTATCCTTTTGGAAAACACCCACTTGAATGCTATTCATGAATGACAGCACAACATGTTGTATCACTAGACTGACGTACAAATTTGCAGTCAGGGTGCGTGGGATAAACACGAGAGTGCTCCTGCTGTCATACGAAATTGCTCCCCAAACCGTAACTCCAGGAGTAGGCCCTGTGTGTCTAAGCCGCAGACAGGTCATTAGCAGGCGTTCACCTGGCCTCCTTCTAACCAACAAACGGCTGCGACCAAGGCAGAACCGGCTTTCATCAGAAAACACAACAGATCTCCACTCCGTCCTCCAATGAGCTCTAGCTTGACACCACTCACGTCGCAAACGGCAGTGGGTTGGAGTCAGTGGAATGCACTGTACAGGGCGTCTGGCTCGGAGCTGTCCTTGAAGTAACCGATTTGTAACAGTTCATTGTGTCACTGTGATGCCAACTGCAGCTCGAATTTCAGCTGCAGACGCAGTACGATTAGCCACAGTCATACGCCGAATACGACGGTCTTCCCTCTCAGTAGTACTACGTGACCGCCCGGAACCTGGTCTTCTGGAGGCAGTACCTTTCCTTGACCACTGCCGCCAATACTCATGCACAGTGGATACATTCCTGCCAAGTCTTTCAGCAATATCGCGGAAAGAAAACCCACCTTCTCGTAGCCCTACAACACGATCTCGTTCAAACTCAGTGAGCTGTTGATAATGGCTTCTTCGTCTTCTCAGAGGCATCCTTGACTAACATTAACCCACTACGTCAAATCTCAATTGTAAATAACGATCACGAACCTTACAGCGCTTATTTAAAGCAAACCTTATTTGCATGTTCATAGTGTCGCTACTAGCGCCACACTTACGCGCGTAGCTCGAAATTTGAATCGACGTCATCTTTCAGATGTATAAACACGCCTACCAAATTTCGTTTATCTAGCACAGCTCCTTCCTAGAGTTGGGATTTTTTTTTCCATCAGTGTATCTAATATTAAAAATATGCTTATTTGAAAAATTCAAAAATGCGTTTCTTGTAAATTTTATGCAGTATTTATCAAGTCTGCTAAGATCATAATATGAACACTACTTCACCAGAGATCTATCAAATGCAAAGTCACCTTTCAGGGGACTAAAATTGAGCTTATAAAAAGCTTGTAAAGGAAAATGCTTCATCAAAAAAGAATTCAGAGCGAGAAATTCTTAAATTGCTTTTATTGACATTTTTTATGATGTTCCTACATTGAATATGGGATTTCTTCATCCAATAAAACGATTATTCGATTATTTTTTATAAAAATAATTTTCTCAGGTATTTTATTGGATTAACTAGAAAATCAATCTGCAACACTTTCTGTTTTTCGTTCCTTCGCGTTTTCTTCCTATGTTATTATTAAAAACAAGCTTCTCAAAATTGGAAATGCTATACATAAAGTAAAATAATAATTCACATTCTTGAAGCAATTATAAAATTTTTTAGTTAAATTTTTATTAAATAGATTAAATTTTCCAAGTAGTGTAGTACATTTTGAAAAGTCTCACGTAGTCAATTCACAAACTACACCAGAGGTTTCCAACCTTTTTTTAAACTGGTGCACCCTTTTCTAGGGAATATTTCTATACCGATCCCCTCCCACTCCAGAGAAATAAGAGCGTACATAATGCATGGTACGCTACAGATTTTCTTCTTTATTTAAAAAAAAAATTAGCTTACCTATTATAAGGATAGACAGGGATTTTAATGATACGAAGTAATCCATAATAAACTGTTACTTTTTAAATAAATAAATTGGCAGTTTCAGAGAACAATCAAAACGCGTGTTTAACTACATTAAAAAGTATTTTTATTAAGTTTTAAAGACATCGATTTTCTATCTAAACTAATGAGAAGGCTGACAGAATTTGAGGCATTTTAGTTTTCAATTACTCATTTGTCGTCAGTTCTATTAGTTATTCTTCTAACTGAGATGATCCTGCTGTGCTGACATTGGAAAGAGGATCCAAAACTTAGTCTGGTATGCCCATATTTAAAATGTCCTGGAATCGTTCCTTGAAGTCATTGTAGACATTATTTGATTGATCTTTTCGCGCCCTTCAGTGCCATATCAACGCCCCCTAATTTCCTCTGGATCTTTTATCGCCCCCCTGAAAGCCCCAATCGTCCACAAGGGGGCTTTATCGCCCACATTGGGAACCTATGAACTACACTTTCGATGTACCTAACACGTGAATGAAATTTGTATTACTCTGTTATTTAATGTCTTTTTCTTTTATGCATAGCTAGAAATTTATTGTGAATTCCATTTGGCATGGTGTATTGTAGCTGTATCATGTGAACATTGATTTGCTCCTTACAGTTCAATTCTAGTGATATGATTAATACAGCAAAGAGATTCACACAAGTTTTATGTTTTCATTTTCATCTTACTTTAACAAGTGTTTTTGTAAATTTATTTTTATATAATTCCATGGTTTTAACGGTTATTTATGCTTAGTATAAAATAAAGTCTCCTGAAAGCGTCTGTTTATTTGATCCACAAAAACTCGAGAAATTGTAGACGGATATTGGCGATATTTGTACCATTTGTAGAGCATTTACTGGGAAAGGTTTTAGTACATTTATTGTGTGTCGGGCTAAGCTGACTTCTTAATGCAACAGGGTAAAATATGACAGCTAGCCCTTTAGAGAAACGACGACACTTCCTTTCATTTAAACAATATTTTAATGACGAACAACACATCACAGACATAGAACAGACAGTTTTGTATCCGAAAAAAAAGCAAGTACTCGCCTACGCAGTTACCATGCGCACCATATCTGGCGCAGGCAAGCAGCACCATCTAGTGGTAGGAAGACGCAACAACATTAAAGCCATACCGAAATAAAAATGATGACTTTTATTCTTTCGATTTTGATTATTCCGTGCTTGCGTGGAAATTTCAAACTGCGCAAATTGCAAGAGCTGTTGTATGCATATGCAATTTATTTCTCTGTTTTACGTCTGATTTTAAACAGCGATTCAAATCCCATTATGTCCAATAAAGGAAATCTAGCCTAGGCCGGAACAAATTAAATGCCGAAAAGCTTCGTTTGTTGTTCTATGAGAAAATTGCAGAAGGAAGAGATGTTCGGTTAGCGAACATCAGAGAAATAATAAACTTTGGGAAGGAGCACTTCTGTTGAGCAAAGCATCCGTCTCTCTTTAAAATCTCATGAAGAGAGCAAATTATCATTATATCAAGTTATACAGAGTTGATAAACAAGTGTGGAACAGTGGGTTCAGTTTGTATATCTTATCTTATAATATGAAGGAATGGTTGCCAAGTCGAAAATCGCCCCAGAATTAATAAACTCCGGTAAACTTGGGGGTCTGGGGTTTTTGGCCACGAGGAATCGATTGGCGCCGGTTTTGAAGCGCTACGGTCGAGCAGTTCGGAGTTACAGATAGGATATTTTCAAACTTTATTAGTTTGCCATAATGGCTACTTAAATTTTCAAGCGGTAACGTGCTGCCATCTATAGTCAATATGGCGAACTAATAAAGTTTTATGTTTATGCTGTTATAGGTTTATAATATGCTTCTTACGTATGTATATATGTTTGGTTTTTCTAAATAAATTTGTCAAAAATATTGAACTTCAACACACTTCAATCTTTACCTTTACTTTACCTTTGTATAGAATAGTTCCCTTTCCAAACTCTAACTTTGTTTAGAATAGCTTACAATGGTGCACTTTAACCGGTTATCTTTTCACCAATGGTTTCACAAATTTTCTTATGGCATGTATTGTTTTGATAAATCACAATTGAAAATTTAAATCTTCGAGTTAGCTTCGATACCTGTTTTCTCCGAGCGGAGCTCGGTCACCCGCTGGTTTTTTTAATTTTAAAACAGATTTTCTATTGTATATTTTTAATGGATTGTTTTGTCTACGGATATATCATATTTTTGCATTTTAACAGTCTAAATATTTTTGAATGTGTGCTATAAAAATTGTTTTGTAGGTATTTATGATAATTTCTGAATATATTTTATGTTTGTTTGATATTGCGTAATATGGCCGTGTCATCGAGTGAAGGCTAGACTTAAGTTGAAAGCTAATTTTTTTTCCCTTGGATGTTATACGACGGGCATCGCCAAACAATTCAGTGCCGTTCATAATTCAGTACCGTATCATAATTACCGCTAGTAATTATGACAATAATGTATATAATTACTAGCTATTACTGCTTGTAATTATATATATTATTATCATAATGAACAGTAAATATCGTCCAATGTTCTCTATAAACTATTGTTACGAGCCTACAAAGTTGCTTCACAGCACAATGATCTGTCTTAGATACTGTCAGGTGTCGCATCGAAAATTCCAGCCTTTGACTACAAAAATTGGCAACTTGGTGACTTTGGCGAAAAAACTGGAGACTTGACAACAAAAGTTGACAACCTTGGAATTTTCTAGCAGATACTACTTGTAGTAGAAATTCCGTAGTGACAACGTCTACAGCACGCAAAGCGTCCAGACAGGATTCAGCAGGAGAGGGGATCCTCAGAGCTTTGCTCTATGGTCTCTCCATATAACTAAAACTTCCGCTGTCTTTTCTCAGTTTAGCTGTCGACTCACTATTTCGATTCCCAACTAATTCACAACAATTCACTCTCAATTCTTGACTCCACCTACTCGACGACGACCAATTCAAGACCACTCGGCAGGTGTGAAACTGCCGACCTTTTTTAATTCTCGGGAGGTAGGGCTAGAATTTTCTAGACCAATCAGGGCATATCTGGACATATCTTGGTTCCTAATGAATGAATAGAGAAAATTCTCGATGTTTCGAGTATTATCCATTTTTATCGTCAAAGTCTCCAAGTTTGTCGCCAAGCTCTGGGATTTCTGATGCGACACCTGATCAGCATCCAATATAGATGACTGTAAATCATTCTTTCTTCTGATAACACTATTCGCTATTGGAAGCAAAATTACAAGTTTGCAACAATATCCATATGCATGTTGATCTGGTAACTCAAACACGCAATTGTTTAAGAAAATGAAATTTGGTAAAGGATCTTGCGGCTACAACTGCAGTTTTAGTCAATTTTTTGGCATCAATTGGCCAAAAACAAAGATGCAGAAAATATATATTTAATCTTCGGATACCTGTATATTTACAGCTTAACGAGAACTAATCGTCAAAAATAATACGGAAGATTTCGTAAAAATATAATATTAGTGACAATGGTCTCGATTTCATAGCTATAGAAAATTGTAACTGTAATTCGTGGAAAGAAGAGAAACATAATAATACACTTTATCTGATCCATTTTAATAAAATTTCTTTAGAACATAAAGTTGTATTGTACTTTTAATATGCAATCTGCTTGTAAGAGTTATTTCTTGTCGGATAACTATAAAAAAGAAAGGCAAACAGTAACATTCCAGATATAAAGGAAAGCTGCATATTTACTTGTTTCTGGGATTTGTTCTTTTCGAATACTAAAAAGTGGAAACCTACTTTCTTATTTCTAGGTCTTTGTTCGTTTCTAATCCTCATAATGCCTTTGTTTCTGGTGTTTCTGTAACAACTTATTCATGTACTGCGCATAGAAAGTATATTCTTTCTGCATTTCAAACTAGCTTAGAAAATATTAATCCTCTCATGTAAATTCTGTGTATTTGGAAAAAAGTGATACAATATTGAAAACAAACAATCTCTCATAAAAAGATTCATATTTCTTTTTTTTTTTCGAATAATGATAAATATTTTATAGTTTTCCTTCCTTTTGGTTGTCATGTTTTTGTATGAAATTTTTTATTCTTTTTAGAAACATTGGAGCATGCTTTTGTCATGGGACTCAATTGTTGCGATAATCACCAAATAAATAAATCGGTATAATAACAAAATAATCTTCTAAGGTAGATATTGTATTTCGAAAATTGTTATGACATTGAATACTTCTTTAAAAAAACTTTCTAATTCTTTTTAGAGTTATTACAAATCTCTATATGACCTCTCTTCTTTAAGTAACACGCCTCTTTTAGTTTTCAATAGAAATGTTGGGGCATGTCTTTATATCGAGGTTCTTTTGTTATGTAACAACTTTAAATGGGTAATTTTTGTATATATGTGGCGATGGTATTGGCAGAATTGTGCCAATGTGTAGGTTGAATTCCGCCAAGGATCAAACCGACGATGTTTGGGTTTGTCCAGGTAAGTCCAGAAACTTATCCATTCAACAAAAGCGAACGCTCATGCCAAGTGGTTGTTACTAGCTTATTAGGATATCACCACATAGATATATAAATTAATTTCGTGTTTTTTCCGATACGGCTTTAATGATTTGGAACACATTTTATAACTAGATAATTGTTTGCTTGTTATATTTATCTATATAAATATCTTTCCTTAAAAAACGCGATTTTACACGCATAAACACTTTTGGTACATTCCCGTTATACTGGCTCAAGATGTCACCAATGTGAGTCGAACACGAGTCAAGTCGCCAAGTGAAGCGAATGGCGAGACAAATGTCACCAATGTAAACAAAATGCGAACAAAGTCGCCAGGTGTAACTACGTGAAAATTGACGTAATTTTGCATTTCTCGGTGACTTTTTGGCGATTTTTCACTTCTTCCAACTAAAGATTGTTTGGGATTTTTTGTTTATTTTTCGTTGCGCGCCTATAACGGAAAAATACCATATTTTTTATAGCTAAGTATTGCAACAAGTATATTCAGCTTCTGTTTTAAGAGGTGGGTTATGTAGTAAAGGGGCCAGGACAGCCTGAATGACGATTGTGTTAAATGTTTTTGATTCGAGTCACTTCTTTTGCTTAATTTTGTTACTTACCTATTTAAATTTAATATTTTTGCTTTTCAAGTTTATCTATATACTCGACTTTCTAAAGACGGCTTTCCAGACGGCTATCTATTCTCGCTTACATTGCTGACTCCCTATATCAATTCACAACTACTCTACAGTGCAGTAGGACACGAAACCATGAGCTACGATACAACACACCACAACGGCAAGATATGTTACTGCTTTCTCAATAGACAACAAGACACTCAACTCAGATCAGCACTTGCTTCCTATGCTCTGGAAAACTCGTTATTTATCGTCGATTCTGGCTACTCATGCTGGCAGCTTCAGACTGCCGTTCTTTTATAGTTTCCAGGAGGAGGGTCTAGAAACTTCTTGACCAATCAGGGTGCATCTGGACGTATCTTGCTTCTAAATGGTAGTATAAGATCACTCCTACTTCTGGAAAATAATGTGACCACAACGGGACAAATGTTTGTCTGTCCCAACGATGTTGCCTCAGTTATTCATACGAAGACAATACAAAGACAACAGCAGAGAGCAACAATTCCACGCAATAGTTGGTCTCGTGTGGACCTATCTGAATGGAAGGATTGACAAAATTCTCGAAGTTTCGAGAATTTTCCCTTTTTTAGCCAAAATTACCAAATTTGAAACCAAATATACCTACTACATTTTTTAGAACACTTGGACTTCTTTGAGTTTTTCTTTAATCCTCTTAATCAAGGAGAAATCAAAGAAAACTGTTAATTGTCCGTTCTTTCGTTTAATATTTTTTATGAATACTCACTGTACTTTAACAAGTGGTAAAGATACAGAATATTTTAAAACACAGAAAAAAATATTCGTTGATTGGTCGTTGCTATTTTGAAATATGAAATTTGGTTAATAAATTTCCACCAACAAAGTAAATAAACGGGAGTAAAGAAATAGCTTTTAATGAGTAATCAAATTAAGAATAAATTTATTCTACATAAAGCAGTCACATGGAAATATGAAAGACTGGAAAAAAATGTGTTATCGACTTCCTTCATGATAAGCATAGACCAGATTAGATTAGTAAAACCAGCTTAGTATTAAGTAATATTTCGGGATATTAAAAAAAATCGCATGCTTAAAGTCAAATTCAGTGTGAGTGTGAAAGTTCATGTACCATTCATTTATATAATGTCCAGTTTTAAAGTAACAGAGGACTATTTTAAGACGAAACTGGTAATTTTGAAGCCCAGCCAGATGAGGAGGTTGGCGCCTGAGCTGGCACCACTTTCTCCAATCTTCAGCACTATTACCAACGATAGCACATTTGGTCCTGAAGATCTAGCGTACTGACCTACCGTTACAAGAAAACCCTAATAAACCTAAAAGTAGTCGCCAATCGGCTTGGAAACAAGATATTCTATTACATTTTGGGGTGATGGAAAGAGCTGTATTTCATTTGGTGCCAAAAGAACAGATTAGGATCCAAAATATCTGCATTATCACAGGCGAAATGAATTTCTCGTCTAATGAAGAGCGCTTAGTGAGCCAAATGTTGTGGTCTATTTTAATACTTACTTTCCACCTTTACTTAAACTCGTCTTACAATAAGCATGTTCATGGTTTTTCTCATGATGGTAGATCAATACACCCGACCCTTATACACGGCTTTTCTTTAGCACAAACAGTTCTCGAACTTAAAACCCCAAGCTTTGGAGTCTGAGGCTTTACTAGTAAACCACCGATGTGATGTTGGTGTTGGTTGGGAGTTGTGCCAAGGTGTAGGTTGAATTTCGCCAAAGATCGAACCTGCGATGTTTGGGTTTGAAGTCCAATAACTTATCCATTCTACAAAAGCTATCGCTCATGTCAAGTAATTGTTACTGGCTTATTAAGATATCACCACTATAGCTGTTTTTTAAGGTAGGGGAGTATTGTGCGGATATCTTAATAAGCCAGTAACAACCACTAGACAATCATGTCCGGGTCACCAATGTTGTGATTGAAGATAGCTAGGATCGAACTCGTGATCTGATGGTTCATAGCCAGATAACATGACCACAAGATTAAAAGTGACCACTTAATCTTGAGGATGTTATCTGGCTTATGAAGCTTCCACAACACCGTGATCTCAAAGTTCATCTGTCGTGATTCTTTGTTATGGAAAAACCCTGATTATTTCAGTTATTGCTTTTGCTTGTAACGTCCATTTCTCATCTTTCTCAATCTAAATAGAAGAATCAATTTACGTCCATTCAAAACAAGAATCTCGTAAAAGAATGCATGCTCCTTCCACTAAAATAAACTATTTCAACAGAAAACAACTATCTTTGCTAGCCGGCAAAAATCTTGTTAACGAGCTTTTTTTTCTAATTAAGAACCTTAACAACACTTTCGTTAAGCCCTGTTTTCCTCTTGCCCCATTTATCATGCGACGAAAACCGCTCGATGTTTGTTCGGAACAAAATAATAACAAAAACGACGCATTATTAGCTACGTTGGCGGGAGTTGATAGCGGAGCCAACAACCTTTTTATGTTTCGCCAATTACACTGGGTTTACGCATTATTTACAAGCTCCGCAAGCCCTCGTAAAAGCTCGCCAAACTAGTTGGCTGGGTTTTTCTCGTCGCTTTTACGCCTTTTCCGATAATGCTAGAAATGAACTGGTTCTTGATCCTTGGCGATATCTGAAAGGATAATCTGGAATTATTTTTTATAAACCAATCTTGTACCTTTGAGGATGTAAACACATCGAAATCGATTGTGTTTTCGCACCTGTTGTAAAACAATTCGTCGGTCATTCATATCATGAATTGCATTGTGATCTGTTCCATCTTAACAAAATTAATGCATGTGTAATTTCATGAAGATGAAATGACGTTACGCATGCATTGATTGTTTTTAATGTAGTAGATTTAAAATCAATGTTGTACCTATTGATTTCAAATCTACTGCATTATTACAGGAGAAGTGATTTCTTGTATCTATATAAATAAAATTGAATGTTTGTCCGTATGTCTCTTACGTACTGCTGTGCCGCTAATCCGATTCCGATAAAACTTCGATTACTTATTCCTTGCACTTACGCAAAGGTTAGGCATAATACAATCATCTAAAGTATAAAAATTATTTTCAATATCTATTCACTGCATCCTCTGACTATGGATTGACCGCCAAATAACTCGCCAAGGAGGCACAACAGATTCAGTAAAGATCCTAAATTCAAGCTAGACGTTAATATTCCGGAGCTATTGTACGTAAATGCAATGTGAGTCGTTCTTTAAAATAACAGCTTTATTAGAGAGTGTGCGATAAAGTTTTAGGGGAACCAATCTTATAGGTTTGAAATTTTAACTAAATATTTAATAAATTTTTTGCGTTTTTTTGCAATAACTTTCGAAAATATTATCGTTTAAATAATTTTGCACCATGTTAGTTTTCAAAAAATTATCTTTTCATTGATATATAATTTATCATTTGGAAAATATCATTCTATACATATTTGTGTGTGTGTGTGCGCGCGTGCGTGCGTCCGTGTGCACAGGCTAGATAGTTTGACTTAAAACAACCACAATTGCACATATATATTTTGAAAGTTGGAAGTTTAATTTAGTTATATTAACGTCCCGTTTAAAGCAACATGAGGGCTATTTGAAAGTTAGAAAAGTGCTACTTTGGAGTGATATTTAGAATTTTAAATAGAATCCGAATTAAATGAACGTTCCGAGAAATTTCCTTCCGAATATTTTGCAAAAATATATCTTCCCGTTTTAAATAAGGTGTGTAACAAATAATATCTAACGTTTCATTTCTAGTTTACCCATTACTCCAATTCAATAAAGATACAAATGAGGGCAAACTGAATGTATTATAATTTTATGATTTAAACTGAGTCGTTAGAAATTTTATTTCCTTCATTTTCTGAAATAAAAAATAGATTGATTTC
>JAPMOQ010049901.1:294071-307348 GCA_026543055.1 Argiope trifasciata
CAAATATTATATATATATATATATATATATATATATATATATATATATATATATATATACTGATGGGAAAAAAATCCCAACACCGTGAAAAAATTATTGTACAGTAATGAAATTTTAGGAATACATTTGTCTAGGTAACATATTTAATTGATTAAAGTTTCAAGTTCACAGGTAGAGCCATTGGCGAGAAGAGCCATTTCAAATGTGAAATGTTGGTACGTTAGTAACCGGTGTAACCGCCAGAATTTCGAATGCAAGCATGCAAACGTGCATGCATTGTGTCGTACAGGTGTTGGATATCAGTTTGTGGGATGGATTTCCATGCCTGTTGTACTTGGGCGATCAATGCATGGACGGTTAATGCTGGTTGTGGATGACGCTGGAGTTGTCATCCAATGATGTCCCATACGTGCTCGATTGGAGAAAGATCTGGTGATCTAGCAGGCCAAGGGAACATGTCGACACTCTGAAGAGCATGTTGGGTTACAACAACGGTATGAGGGCGAGCGTTATCCTGTTGGAAAACACCCCCTTGAATACTGTTCCTGAATGGCAGCCCAACGGGTTATATCACTAGACTGACGTACAAATTTTCAGCCAGGGTGCGTGGGATAACCACGAGAGTGCTCCTGCTGTCATACGAAATTTCTCCCCAAACCATAACTCCTGGAGTAGGCCCTGTGTGTCTAGGACGCAGGCAGGTCACTAGCAGGCGTTCGCCTGGCCTCCTTCTAACCAACAAACGGCTATCATTGCGACCAAGGCAGAACCGGCTTTCATCAGAAAACACAACAGATCTCCACTCAGTCCTCCAATGAGCTCTAGCTTGACACCACTCACGTCGCTAACGGCAGTGGTTTGGAGTCAGTGGAATGCACTGTACGGGGCGTCTGACTCAGAGCTGTCCTTGAAGTAACCGATTTGTAACAGTTCGTTGTGTCACTGTGGGGCCAACTGCAGCTCGAATTTCAGCTGCAGACGCAGAACGATTAGTCACAGCCATACGCCGAATACGACGGTCTTCCCTCTCAGTAGTACCACGTGGCCACCCGGAACCTGGTCTTCTTGAGGCAGTACCTTCCCTTGACCACTGCCGCCAATACTCATGCACAGTGGATACATTCCTGTGCAATATCGCGGAAAGAAAACCATCTTCTCGTAGCCCTACAACACGACCTCGTTCAAACTCAGTGAGCTGTTGATAATGGCTTCTTCGTCTTCTCAGAGGCATCCTTGACTAACATTAACCCACTACGTGAAATCTTAACTGTAAATAACGATCACGAACCTTACAACGCTTATTTAAAGCAAACCTCATTTGCATGTTCATAGTGTCGCTACTAGCGCTACACTTACGCGCGTAGCTCGAAATTTGAATCGACGTCATCTTTCTTATAAACACGCCTACCAAATTTCGTTTATTCAGCACAGCTCCTCCCTAGTGTTGGGATTTTTTTTCCATCAGTGTATAAATTAATTAACAAAATAAGGCAACCGAATCAAAACAATAATCAATAGCTCTCCAAATACAATGATTGATTAAAAAACTTTTTTAATTCCTAAATTTGTTTGAATCAGTAATGATTTTTAGTTTCGATTCCGGTTTTGGTTTCGTTTCCGTGGTTACTTCTGTTTCTATTTCGTTTAAATAATTCTTTGATTATAGTATTTTTTATTTGTTTCATTAATTGGTTCTTATTCATTTACCTTTCATTTTGTTAACTTTTAGTGTGTAATTCTGAATTGAGTTTGAATTTCGATTTCGACCACGGTTTCGTTTTAATTTTTGTTGACCAAGAAATGGGTTTTGATTGTTTTAATAATTTTATGATTTTATATATATATATATATAAACCGAATTTAAGAAAGAATTATGGAATTTTTACGAAAATATTTTATGTAAACAATATACAATATTTTTTGTAAACATAAACATTTTTTGCCTGACAAAAATTTGAAGCTTGAAGATTAGAAAATAGCAGTGTGTATATACAAAAATATTGTTTTTGTAAAACAATGCTACCGCGGTTGAAAATTATCATTTTATATAGAAAGTGGGGAAGGATAGAAACTGGTGGATTATTGTTAAACCGGTTTAAGCTGGTTAATAACTTAAATTAATTAATACAAATAATGACTTTAAAAAATAATGTTCTCGCATGATTACTTGAAATTTATGATCGTAGATTTCATTTTTTTCTTTTTTGATTTATTTAAATTATGCTGTAAGACTTAGAAAATTCTGAAGAAATGTTAAAGCATTTGTGGTTATAGTGTTAGGTTTCTTATAATGTTGGATTAATTTCTTTTACTGTCTCTCATACATGGAATAGAGAAAGTACAGTACAAATTTGAAAAATTCAAATTCGAGATTTTTACGAAACTCCATGCTTTATATCTCAATGAATTATAGAAATATATTTTTGGAAAATATCCGTCTGTCTATCTGAGGCAAAGAAAATTCAAAAACACATGAAGCTAGATGGTTGAAATTTGGTATACTATCTTTATACCAATTGCGCAGACTTTCATCAAATTTCGAGTAATATCTGTTCAGAGGAAGTCCTTCCATCCAGCTGTTCGAATATAATTTAAAACCATGATTAAAAAACGAAGAAAGCTAGACAGATAAAATTGGGTGCACAGATTTAATATCTACAAGTTAGACGGCTGTCAAATATTAAACCAAATCAAACTACGGGTTGACTGTCTGTCAGTCTGCATTTTCAGAAATAAACACAATAATTCAAAAATACAATGACATAAATATTCTAAATTTGATAATAGATTTTGTGACAATAATTGCAGTTCCACGTTAAATTTTTGTTTTACTCGGTTAAGAAAAACGTTTCTGAAGCACCAATTTGATTTTTGTCTTCTATTAACACATGTCGGGGGTTAATCACAAAATAACTCAGCAAGTATGACATTTAAGATGAAATTTAGTAAAAATGTGTACCAAAAGTTAGTACTTTGTAACTATTGTTTGCCATTCCCAATATAAGGCGTTATCTATCATAATGTTTCTTAGAGAATATGCAAGGAGGTATTCGGAAAACCACTTTTGTTGGTTTGATATTTTAAACATAATGCTTACACGGTACTTTTCCATTCGCCGAGTGCTGCGAGAAATCACCAATTAATGTAAAATTCCGCCGAATTTGGCGCTATATGCTCTATCTGTTTTATCATTCACTTCGCTTGGCACATTGGTGACACTTGTGCCTGGATAATGGAAAGTACTGCTTGCACTAATTATAAAATTACTAATAATTATATACACTGAAGTGACAAAAGTCATGGGATAGCAATATGCAAATATACAGATGGCAGTAGTATCGCAGCGAAAAGGTATAAATGCGAAGTTCGTTTTCCAGAGCTTTCATTTGTGTTCAAGTTATTCATGTGAACAGGTTTTTCGTGATTTATGGCGGCACGACGAGAATTAACAGACTTTGAACGTGGAATGTTAGTTGGAGCTAGACGCATGGGTCATTCCATTGCGGATATCGTTAGTGAATTCAACATTCCGAGATCCACAGTATCAAGAGTGTGCCGAGAGTATGAAATTTCAGGCATCCCATCCCATCATGGACAGCGCAGTGGGCGACCACCTGCACTTAACGACCGAGACCGCCGACGTCTGTGTAGAATGGTCAGTGTTAATAGACACGCAACACTTCGTCGAATAACTGCAGGAATCAATGTGGGACGTACGAGGGACGTGTCCGATAGGACTGTGCGGCGAAATTTGTCTTCCTTGGGCTATGACAGCAGAAGACCGACTAGAGTGCCGTTACTGACAGCACGACATCGCCTGCAGCGACTCTCCTGGGCTCGTGAGCATATCGACTGGTCCCTAGACCAGTGGAAAACCGTGGCGTGGTCAGATGAGTCACGATTTCAGTTGTTACGAGCTGATGGTAGAGTTCGAGTGTGGCGCAGACCCCACGAAGCCATGGACTCAAACTGTCAGCAAGGCACTGTTCAAGCTGGTGTTGGCTGCATAATGGTGTGGGCTGTTTTTACACGGCATGGACTCGGTCCTCTGGTGTAACTGAACCGATCATTGACCGGAAATGGTTATGTTCAGCTCCTTGCAGACCACTTGCAGCCATTCATGGACTTCACGTACCCACACAACGATGGAATTTTTATAGAGGACAATGCACCATGTCACCGGGCCAGAACTGTTCGCGATTGGTTTGAAGAACATTCCGGACAATTCCAGCGCATGATCTGGCCACCTAGATCGCCCGATATGAATCCCATCGAGCATTTAAGGGGCATCATCGAAAGGTCCATTCGTGCCCAAACACCTGCACCACCCACACTTTCACAATTATGGAAGTCTCTACAGACAGCATGGCTCAATATTCCTGCAGAGGACTTCCAACGACTTGTGGACTCCATGACACGTCGAGTTGCTGCACTTCGCCGGGAAAAAGGAGGACCGACACGATATTAACAGTCATCCCATGACTTTTGTCACTTCAGTGTATATGTTAGGGTAATGATTGCATTTATTTTTTTAAAAAAATGCTTCTTTTTAAACATTAAGAGTCATTTTTAAAAGGGAATAATTTATATTCGATCAATACACTTTTAAGAAAGTGCATCAGTTTAATTAAAGAATACAGTACTCAACCTATTGTACTTTTCACATCATGACACAAATCAACGTGTAAAACAATCACAACAATCAGTTACATAACTCTTATCTTCTCTTTTGGATACTAAATGGCGATGCCTGATAGGCTGTCCCATATGCCCTCCCATAATGCATTCGAGTGTAATTAGAATGAGATGTGATACTGTACTGTTAAGCTACGAGCCTGAATGTCTTGTCTTTGTCTTAGTTCAGTGTGTGAATGTGTTTATAAAGAAATGTTCCTGAAAACATAAGTCCTGATGCTTCCTGCACAGATCATAATAATCCACATTCCACCACACGTGCATTTTTATGGCAAGTAATATTCCAACAATTTCTTCTCATATGACTTTGACACTGTTAATAAATAAAACTGCTACCATAAGTTTGAATTTTGACATGTAAATTACCTTTTCCTGTTTTCGATAAAAAAATTATTTCTGGCTCCCATCTAAGTTTCTGTACAAAGAAATAAAAGCACTAATCTCACAGAAAAACTTTTAATGATAACCTATTCCCATGTTCAAATCTTATAGTTGTTTAAAAGGGTGCGAAAATCAGTAATTTTTTAATGCTTAATAATTTTTTGATAATTATTTAATAAAAAGTAACTAAAATAAAATTGTTATTTGTTCACCTAAATAAGAAATGGATTTAAAGAAATTTTATATTAATATTTTCTCCTACAAATCATTATCAAAATTATTTCCATGCACAAAAAATACGAGCAATTAAAAAAAAGAAATTAGTTATTTTCCTCAAAACCAAATATTCTGAAGGAAATCGTATTTCCAGAATTTTTATCACTCATGAAAACGGCTTCTTCCATTATTAGCGTAGGCATCAAAAGAAAATAATAGAAACGATTCTCCTTTTAAAACAAAAACCCTCATATCGAATTGCCATAGAAAGGACTTTAAGCCAACTGTGTTATTGAAGTATATTTGTTAACGGAAATGGTGTATTTGTTTAAAAAATATTTTACAGTGATGCCAAATAACTCAGTTGCCAACGAATTCGTTGTAATTTCGTATTATATCTACGAATCTCGTAACGGAATAGTTTTAGTATCCTTTTCTTTAAAATGAGTGAAACAATCCATTGAAATGCGATAAGCACGTTCCATTTAATGGAATTTCTAAAAATGGGTTCGATCATTTTGAAACAGTTAGCACGAAATTCCGATTATTTTTACATGTTCCGCAATGAGATTGGGTAAATTTATAATGTGTATAATGTTTCGCGTTCCATGGCAAAATCTCGGTAGTTCTCTGTAATATTTCATGGAAATAGTTTGCATGATCTCGTGACAAAAGTAAATTCTCATGTGTTTAATAAAATAGAGTCGTCTTTTTTACTTAAACACACATTGAAATAAATTTAAAAATGGATCACATAAATTAATTTGTTTCGTAGGGAAATCTTGACTGATCCATGTGCTGTCTAATGGAAATAGTTTGTATAATCCCGTGACAAAAGTAAATGTGCATGTCTTTAACAAAAAAAGAATTGTCTTTTTACTTAAACATACTGTGAAAAAAAATTAAAAATTGGACCATATAAATTAGTGATTTTTGATGATTTAGCGTGGTTTAATCTAAGGGACACACAAATTAGTCGTAGAATTTGTAGAGTTATATGAGGTCTTTAATGCCATTCTTGCCATTTAACAGCTGTTTAAAATTCTAAAATATAGTAAAATTTTACCCATCCAGCTATGACGAATTCCCATGCTTTCCAACGGTCCAGGTTGACCGTTCTGTTAATTTGTGTACATGTGGTAAACTGCCTGTTTGCATAAACCAAACCAAACTATCAGATCCTAGGCTACAGATTTAATTACATAAATTTACATTACGTACACAGGGGTTAACTGTTATAGAATGGACAGCTTTGGTAGTTTAAAAATAATTTCTTATCCCTCGACAAATACTCCTGGACAGGGCGTCCTCACCTTGCTTCTTCACACCCGTCCCCTCTTTCCCTCAGGTCAATGCTAGGGGTGACCTTGGAACAAAGGATGCAAGTCTATAATTTGCGATAATTTTCATTTGACCAAAAGAAATTTAATCTATACTTATAATAAAGCTCAATGTGTGTGTGTGTGTGTGTGTGTGTGTGTGTGTGTGTGTGTGTGTGTGTGTGTGTGTGTGTGTGTGTGTGTGTGTGTGTGTGTGTGTGTGTGTGTGTGTGTGTGTGTGTGTGTGTGTGTGTGTGTGTGTGTGTGTGTGTGTGTGTGTGTGTGTGTTGACGCTCTACAGGCCAGACCGTTCGACCTACAGCTACCAAATTTGGTACATGTATACCTTGGAGGTCGGGAATGTGCACCTCGGAGCCCTTTTTTTGAATTTTTAATTAGAATTTGAATTAATTAAAATTTAAGCGAAATTTCGACGTTTTTCCGCTATAACTTCCGAAATTATTATCGGACAAACATGAATTTAACATCAATTTAAAGATTAAAAAATTAGCTTTCTAATGGTATCAGTGTTTTAATGTATAACTCAAGCTTCTATTTTTAACGAATTTTTAAAGAAATATTTTAACCGTTTTTTAGCACGTGACTGGATAAAATAAAATAAAACAATGCCAGAAATTCAAATAAAAAAACAACAACTATCATCGCAAATCAAATCTAAAGAAATACAACTTTCAGCACGTGACTGGATAAAATAACATAAATATAAAATTTGATATTTTCTAAAAAAATAAATGCAAGGCAAAGGATTCTAAGAAATCGTTTGCAATATTTATATCATTAATTCCATAAATTATCTTTATTTACGGTAAACCTGATTGAATTTGACATTGAAATCCCGACTTAATGGCATATTTCTATAATCGTTTGCAATATCTGTATCATTAATTCAATAATTTTTTCCTTTTTTCGCTTTCTTTAAAAAACATATTTAACATTTTGGCAATATCACCGAAAAAAACATTTTTTAATATTTTGGAAGCATAATCGATAAATTATTAGAGCATTAAACTCAAAACGTTTTTCCGAATAAAGTTACCGACTCTTTAACAACTAATAACTGAATCTTTTAACTTAAACTATTTCTTAAATTTTGTCTAAAAATTATATGATTTAATTGGAAATTTTAGAACGCATTACTCATGGCGAACCAGCTGGTCGCCAAAGGCGGCTAGTTATTAATAATGACAGGATAGTATTAATAATAACCGATTATTCACTTGGAAACAGAATCTATATTTCAACCAACTGCAACAAGTGTTCAATAATAAATTCTAAAAATATGAGCAATTGTTTCGACTTCATTTTGAATTTGGAATTCTAAGATATCATTGTCCCAATCCAAATAGAAATATATTCTCATTCTCTTTTCTGCTCCGAACTGTAGGATTCTCTCACTGATATATACTTTCTGCCACATTCTGTGTTATATTTATATTCATGGCCATAGAAACAGGACTGCGCCAAAAAAATATTCCATGCCTGCCTCAAGTATGTGCGTAGCATAGTGAAAAAAATTCTATTTAGCTTTTATGTAGACAAAAGTAGGGAGTTAAAAGAAAGAGGACTTTTTTGATCCTACCTTTGTGTCGGTAAACGCAGAAACTAAACAAAAATAGGAGAAAAGAAAGTATTTTTGAGGTATAACTAAACTAATATTAGGTCCTGAACCGGTCACAAAAGTTTTATTAGATATAAAACTAATCTTTCGAATCTCTTTCCGAATCCAGTGTTGCACTGCTCCAAAAAAAAAGAATGTTTTTACTTTTTGTTTCTTATTGACGGTCATAGTTTGAAGTTATGGCTTTGTTATGTGATAAAGGAAATTGGTAGGAAAGAATACAAAAAACCTTCTCCTTTTTGTATAGTTGTGTTTCTCTTTGTCTCAACTGCTTTTATTTTATTTGTATCTTGAAATTCGATGGAATAAAGGGTATAGTTTTGGTTGCTGTTTTCAGAAACACAATAAAAAGTCATTTGTATTTCATACTTCATTCTTCTTTTTACCATGATTAAATTTTATACATTATTATTATGAACACTTTATGTTACATAATATTGTTAAAGTAATCAACATATTTTAATATTAAAAGCTCTTAATAGATTATTAAGTTGGTAATAATACTAGCATTAAAAATAGAATCATAACCTTACAGCCCTTAATAATACTCTTAATCAGCTCTTAATCATAGAATCGTAACCTTTTCGATCGCCTACTTACAAAACATACTGTCTTCTAGTAAAAAAAATGCATCATATGAAATAATAATTAAAGGAATCTTGTTTAATAACAGGGTTTTTTAAATTCTTGCTCACGTGATGAGCATCAAGTGCCCTATGTCTGTTGAATTGTAGAACCTTTGGCGGATTGTATTTTGGTGTCGAGCCAATGTGAAGATTGAATTATCGCCAAGTATCGAACCTGGGATTTTGAGAATTGCAGCCGCGTAACATATCCACTTGACAAAAGGGATCACCAATGTCCAGGGCTGTTACTGGCTTATTAAGATACCAACCACAATACTCCCTCATTTGTGAGTCTGCTGAGGGGCTAACGGTTTTATAGCACCAAGCGTTATAGCGAGCAAGGAATGTGTTTCTGTAGCGCCAATCGTTATGGGGAGCAAATACAGTGTTTATTGTCCGAGGTCACCAATTTGGCGGATTGTATTGTGGTATCGTGCCAATGTGCAGATTGAATTATCGCCAAAGATTGAACCTGGGACCTTGCGATTTGCAGCCGCATAACATATCCGCCAGACAAAAGCGATTACCAATGTCCAGTGGCTGTTACTGGCTTATTAAAATACCACCGCAAACCCATTGCACATCTTCTAAAACGTTCTGTTCAAAGATACCTTGGTGAAAAGTAAAAGGAAATGTTGATGAAAAATAAAAGAATAAACCTAAAATTCTCACCCTATTGAGTCCATCTTTACAAAAAAATTATTTGTAATTGGCAGCAATAATTTCACTCGTATAAATTAATTTCATTAAGTAATAGAACTTCATTTTAAATATGTATATATAGAATCAAGTATTATGAAGTCGTTAAAAAAATTATTACAGCTCTGCAACATTTATATTTATCATCGAAACTTTACATACGTGGTGTTGATGAAAATGTTCGGTGGGTGTAGGTTTATGCCTATCAACGGATTTACTAACTAAATTAAGTTTCGATACATTAGTTAATTAACTAATACCTTTGCTTTTCAATCACTCATCCACTGATCGTAATTCAGACCTGGATCAGAGAATGATCACCTCTGATCCAATACCCCCAATGTTATTACTCTCTACATGGTGGACTTTGTGATCACAATAGATTCATAAGTGTTCCAGCCACCACCACACACGGGGAGTCTTCGGCTGGTGGGTTCGAACTTGCAAACTAACGGACACGTGTCGAACGCCCTACCCAGCAGTCTATGCCTGCCTAGATAAACAAAGAGAAATCAATAAGAAAAAGCGAGCCAGCGAAAACTTGCATCAAAACTATTTTAGTTTTACTCTTTTCTGTTTCAGATACCTTAATAATGTGAAACATGATTTTCATAATGAAATGCCTTTAAATATGATACATATACCATGTGAATTAACAAATGGAATTCATAAATGAGTTTTATAATACCCCCAGCATTTTCATAAACTAAAAAATTTGGTCGCTGGTAGTATAACATTAAAATATTCCTATTTTTCTTAATTTTATATATCTTTTAATGTTTAAATTGATTTGTAAGTATATTTTATAACGATGTCGTGTCGTATTGCCACGGAAAGGAAGGTCAGTAACTTCTGAGGTTTAAGACCTCTGAGCATCCTTGGGAAGAAGTCTGACTTCTAGCTCATATGAAAATGGCACTGGCTATCACAATCCCTTTTTGCAAAAAGGCTCTTTCACACATCTCACAGATACTACACAGTATAAGGAGAAACAGTGCTGAACCATGATTTGAACCCGGACCCTCAGATCACGGGAAAAATGCGCTACCCTTAAGCTAGGACGTTGGCAGTATACTTCATGTATTCACATATTCTCAAATTAAATCTTTTTTGTTTCATAATTATTCTTTTCAAAAAATTCCATCCGTTAAGGTTTCAATAAAATAATCGGCTGCCATATGACATCTGGTTAAAAATTAAAATAAATTCACTGTTATTAAAAGAAATCATTATATTAATACCATTTATCAAGTGTATTGTGATTGCAATTTGAGGCCTATGTAAGTATTACTTCCATGCAAAATAATTTGATATTTATTCTGGATAGAGAAGAGAAAAAAAACTCAATGCTTCGGTAAATAAAATGATGCAATTAATTAAAAATTCTTGATTAAAGAAAAATTAGAATGAAAACATTTAAACAAACTTCTGAAATATTCAAATTAACATAATTGTGAGCCATCGTTCCTTCTATCGTCATTGTTTACCATCTGCTGGTATTTACTATCATACTTTTTTATATTTATAAACCGGTTAAGAAAAAAAAATTATAAATCTCTTAAAATAAAATTCCACTAGAAGTACGGAAAGAAACAACATGATCAGTGTTCGGATTTCTTCACTACTTCAGAACGTTGTTGAGTTTTTTATTACACTATTCAAATGGTTTAGGATATGTTCAGTTCGAAAAAACAATCCAAAGATTTATAAAAAGAAATCGTCTCAAGGACTTCATCGGATTATAGAAGAAACGATAATAAATATTTTACCAATACTCTGTGAAAGTAAAAGTGGTACTTTAATATACTTTTTCCTTTTTTTAGAACATGAAATGCTCACGGCAAAATTTTTCCTCTTCATTTCTATCGCTAACTAATTACTCGTTTTACAATCGATTCTTTAATAGACAGGAAGAATAGAAAGTCAGATTTAATTTTGTTTGCCTAATAATTTATCAAACTTGTTGAGATTATTTTAGTTTCTTTTAAATGATTCGTTATAAAGTATTCGCAACAAGAAATTAAGTTTGGGAAATTCTTCGTTGCGTACATTCAATAACGAAAAAATAAAAAAAAAAAAAAATAATCAGTAATACAAAAAATACTGAGTGAAACTAACAAGTAAACTATCTTGAATCGTTGTAACCAATAGAGTTGAAAATTGTTTTAACTTTATAAAAAGATGTTTCTCTAAACTTTAAAAAAAGAAAGAAAAATTTATAATTAAAAAAATAGTTTCAAAGTTTTTTTATTGATCTTTGTTTATGTAAATCTGCAGGTAGACTTTTTCAATTACCACTGTGTTCTAAATCGATAGTTCTCAATTTTTTTAATTATTTAGTACATTCTAATTTTTTTAATGTGTAAATTTTCTATTATTGCAAGTGTACCTGAAAGAAATAGACATATTAAACTCATCAGTCTGTAATTTCTTCCATTAAATTAATATTATTGATTTATAAATAACCATTTACTATACCAAAAGGAGATATTCATTTATTTCATTGATAAAACAATTGATATATTTTAGTCTACATTATACTTTTCAGTGAATAAAATCAATATAAAACTTTTTTTCATTTCTTGCTTGTGATTTTATTTATTCAAAAATAATTTTTCCACTGGTTTCGAGTTCTGATTTAAATAATGAGAAAATATACATATTATACGAAAAATACTCATTAAGAAATCAACAATTTAATAGATTGGTTCCGCATGCCTGCATAATCTTCTTAGCACCGGTTTTATTTCATTCCCTTTGCAAAGAAAATAAAAACCTCTTCATGTTATATTGTTTTTCCGTTGTTACATTTATCGTATCCTGATTGCCTAGAAATAAAAAATAACATTAAATAAGGCTTTTTATTAGCTGTGTGGCCGTTGATAGCGGAGCTTTTTTATGTGCTATCAATTACACCAACTTTGCGCATTATTTACAAGCGTTGTAAGATCCCATAAAAACTGAGAGTTCACCAAACAAGTTAGGTTGGTTTTCTCGATGCTTTTATATTTTTACTATATATATGTCAGGAGTCGAGTTTTTGCGCTATAAAATATGTTGAAGCAAAATTACAAGGATATTTCAAGCATACCTGGGATTCTTCTAAGTTAAAATTCTTAAAAGCACAAAATCTGCAGAAACCTTTACTTGAAACATAAAGTGCATGTGAGCTACATCCTACTAATACACCTTACTACATACACTAATACACATATATTATTTACATACACTAATGCACATATATTATTTACATACACTAATGCACATATATTATTTACATACACTAATACACATTACAAATAATATTTCCCTGTTATTTTCAGATATTACATGACACATATTGCAGAGCTGCTATTATCGAGTCTGTATCAAAGAATTTTCTCCTAATCTAAATGGTGACAGAAAATATAATTGTTTTTCATTTCTTTTATAAATTCGATAAGTTCTTCAGTAAAAGTTGTAGAAATTAGTGGAATTCCGCTCAATAAACTGTCATTAGGTGGTTATGAGATTTGCTAATTTACAACTCAAAAAACTTTGAAACATAAAGAATATTTTATTGCTAATTAGTAAAGATTTAGTCGATTAACAACATTGGTATTAACTTTTTCTTTCTACATGCACAATATTCCATTAACAAGCAAAATGCCAGCTGGTGTGTGTGTGTGTGTGTGTGTGTGTGTGTGTGTGTGTGTGTGTGTG
>JAPMOQ010049901.1:316315-327287 GCA_026543055.1 Argiope trifasciata
GTGTGTGTGTGTGTGTGTGTGTGTGTGTGTGTGTGTGTGTTATCTAAATATAAAATTTGATCCATCTTTAGAGCCGTTTCCAAGGTACACGAAATAAATATACAATAATTGTTCACTTAAAATGTTAAGAAACACGAAAATTAATTCCAAGCGAAGATGGCCATATCAGTTGGTTCATAATAAATTTAGTTAGATTATTATGAAATTATGTAGTTAGATTAGAAGAAAATGTAAAAGCAATCTGAAATTTCGAGCGAACAGTTTCAAAGACATCGATTCAGGCATTCTTCTTTTAAAAATTCCATTAAATGGGGTCTGTTTATCTCAGTTGAGTAAATTGTAATATCTATTTCAAAGGAAAGAATACTCTAGCTGTTCTTTTCTAAGATTCGAGAACGCAATATCAATCTGCATTGAAACCGCAGGTAACTGAGCCATCAATCTGCACTATAAGGCATTTTTAAACAAATGCACCCATCCTGCACATAAATATACGTCATAATAGCGTAGTTGGCTTAAATCCTTTTCAGGACAATCCAGTATGAGAGGAAAACTCTAAAAGGAGAATAGTTTCTATTATTTCCCTTTGATGTCTGCACAAATAATAGAAGAAGCTATTTTCGCAAGAAAGAAGAGAGATTCAGGCAATGATGTTTCCTTCAGAATACTCACTTGGGAGGATGAAAGTCATTTCTGACTTTGAAATTACTCGCATTGTTTGTGCGTAGGAAGAATCCTGATGATGATTGTAGAAGAAATGGGTTTAGATAAAATATTAAAGCAAATGTTGGTTTGAATTATTCCAAGGGAAGTATGTTTTTTCATGGTTGTTGAGATCCCTGATTGATATAAATTTATGAAACACAATAGTATATGCACTGATAGGTAAATGTAGCTTCAGATATTTTTATCATTGAGTTAAAATTAAAAAGCACATATATTGGAAAAGGTAGAATAAAACTCTAATGTTTATGAAATGCAATTAAAACTAATTATATTCAAATGCAGCTTTAGAAAATTTTTAAATGCAAAAATTGTGTGTTTTAAGGAGATGTTAATTTGTCGTGCAAGCTAGTTTGCCCTAGGCATTGACATCAAAATACTCCCCCACCAGTGAATCGCCGCACAGAGACGAAAGATTTTTATAGCACCAAGCGTTGTGGAGAGCGAAGAGATAGTTTCGGTAACCCCAAGTGATATGGTGATCGAAAAGAGTGTTTCGGTAACGCCAAGCGTTAAGGCGAGCGAAGAGCATGTTTATTGTCCGAGGTCACCAACTTGTTGTGCGAGTTAATTTGCCCTAGACATTACCATCGCTATTACTATTACCATGACTCAGCAACCAAAAGTTGTCGGACTGATTTGAAGCAACAGTAATCACCACATTGGCACGATTTTTTATAGATTTTCATAAATTTTTTATAGATTTTCATCGATCAGGCTTCCTAGAGTCCAAAACCATTCTCGTTCAAAATCGAAACTTATATATTCAAGTAATGTTTTCTTGTGAGCAAGAGTAATTTTGTTTTGATTTTGATCCTCATGGAATATGTTATTACAAAGTATAAAAACCTCATCTAGTTCGTAGATGGGCCGTCTAGCCCAAAGTACGTAGAAATAGTGGGGTTGAAATTTTCCTTTCACCATTACATCCCTAAAATTAAAGACGGTAAAAATCAATGAAATTAGGCAAATTTGTGGCGGTTTTTATGCTGTGCTGTTTCGTCTATGTGGAGGGTGAATTCCACCAAAGATTGAACCCCCGAACTGAAGATTTGCAGTCGCGTAACATATACGCTAGACAAAAGTGATCAAAGTTTAATGGCTGTTACCAGTTAATTAAGATAATCCCCCACCAGTGAGTTGGCGCAGAGAGGAATTTTTTTTATATCGCCAAGGGTTATGTCGAGCGAAGAGAGTGTTTCTGTAGCGCCAAGTGTTATGGCGAGCGAAGAGTGTGTTCATTGTCGGAGGTAATCAAATATGGTGGTTTGTATTGTGGAGTCGCGTCAATGTGGTGATTGCTGCTGCGTCAAGCTAGTCTGATGACTTTTGGTTGCTGCGTCATGGTAATGGCAATTATGATGGTAATGTCTAGGGTAAATTATCTCGCACGTTAAGTTGGTGACCTCGGGCAATGAATACGTTCTTCATTCGCCATAACGCATGGCGTTACTGAAACACTCTCTTCGCTCGCCATAACGCTTTGAGCTATAAAAATTGTTCCCCACTCCAGAGACTAACTGGTGGGAGAGTATCTTAATAAGCCAATAACAGCAACTAAGCATTGATGATTACTTTTATCTAGCGGATATGTTACGCGACTGCAAATCATAAGTTCGGGGGTTCGATCTTTGGTGGAATTCACCCTCCACATAGATGCGACACCACTGTATAAAAACCGCCACAAACTCAACTAATTTCATTAATTTTTACCATCTTTAATTGTAGGTATGTAATGGAGAAAGGAAAATTTCAACCCTCACTATTTCTACGTACTTTGGGTTACTCTGCCCATCTACGAACTCAACGAGGTTTTTATATTTGGCTATAACATATTCCATGAGGATCAAAATCAAAACAAAATTGCTCTTGCTCATAAGAAAACATTACTTGAATATATAAATTTCGAATTTTGAACGAGAATGGTTTTGGACTCTAGAAAGCATGATCGATGAAAATCTATAAAAAGTTTCCCTAAGTCTTGTCATGAGAATCATTGAAATGATTACTCTTTCTATAAGGAATCTACCAAAAATTTTACTATAAATCTATCTTCAGTGTTTTTCCTTAACTGATGCATTTAACAAAAATATATCACAGAATTTACCATGATGATGTTAAATTTCATAAAAAGCGATTTTTAACCATTCCTGTAATTTTTTCAACACAGATATATTAAAAAAAGCGTTTGATGCATTATATTTTCTCCTTTGAATTAAGAATAAATTTGAAATTAATAGAGATTTCATATATTTTAATATTTTGTGCTAATATTAAAGATATTTTTCGCATATGATCGCATAGCTAATTTGACGCTCCATAATCTTAAACTTTGCCATAGCTATTTTTTTATGTTCTAAATCAGTGATGGGGAAACTACGGCCCGCGGGCCAAGTCCGGCCCACGGAAAGGTTTAATCCGGCCCGTTTAAGAGTGCCGTCGGGAGAATGTTTGAACCCATTCTTACTTCGTAATGTGACGACCCGCATAAAAACTACCTGCGGCGATATTTAAAACACAATAGTATTCTGGACAAATCCATCCGACCCAAACAGCTGACCCCTCTACGCTCGAAACTTCCAGGCACTCTAGCATTTTCGATTCATTGTTCTGTTTGTCCGAAAGAACCACAAAAATCCAATTCCGGAACAATCCTTGCAGGTAGGTATAAATACAAGCTTGGCCGCCCGAAGATCAGTTAGTTAGCGACTTAGTCAGTCATCTGCAACGACCCGCTGTGACTCGAGTAATTGTTTGTATAATCCCCGAAACTCCCACTGCCTCAACAAACACCCGTGCAAGAGCATTAGCTCATCTTATATATGCGAACAAATTTTTTCAACAATGAAGCTTAGGAAAACTTCTTTAAGAAACAGAATTACAGATGGGCACCTTTCATCAGTTTTAAGAATTTCTGCTTCGCAAATGGAACCGGACTATGATGAAATTTTGATAAAACACTCTAAATTTCATTTTTCTCATGCACCATTACTAGTAATGACACCAGAAAATAAAGTGATAATACTTCACATCAAGAACTAAATTAATTCATTTTATATTTTGTGCTTATAATTTTCTTACCTTTTGTTTTTTTACTATTAAAATAATAAGTGTATGTAATAATATATGTATATGTTTATAGAACACATAAATTTTTTAACGATTAAGCCTTATTCTTTGGCCCGCTACGATCGTCTAGTTATTACAAATGGCCTTTCTTAAAAAAAGTTTCCCCACCACTGTTCTAAATGAATTACTTTTTAAAATGCTGAAGTCTAAATAGATTTTATTTCAATACATTTTTGTGGTAAGGCTACAGATTTTTTCAAAGAAAATGTGTTCATCTCGAGCAACAATGGTGTATCGGGTAATTAAAAACAGTTATAATTATCTTCAGAGCATAAAAAAAGAATATTATAAAAAAAATTACTTAAGAATATTCCAAATCATATGAAAAAAGAAACACGAATATCATATTTTATTGCAAGAGATAGAAAAGAAAGAAGCTTATAGAAGAAAAATGAAGAACAAAATAAATTTACTTTTGTCCGAGGAATGCTTTTAGCTCTGAAAAAAAGAGATCCTCAGAAAAATTGAGTATATATTGAAGAAAATAAAGCAGGTAAAAATACGGTACAATGCTGGAAAAATGAAAGAAAGTTTGATACCAAGAAAGCTTTGGATGGTCAGTTCAGATCTTAGAACCCCCACCATGCAGTTGTTGTTTTGTTGTTGTTGTTTTCAAAATTTTGAGCCTTTAAAGGTCATATTCTTCCGATTCGCTGTGTGCTTACTGAAGATATGTATATTTTTTTAAAAACCTTCAAATTAGATCTGGACAAAATAAAGCAAAATATAAATATAATGTAATAAAATGTGATGTATAATAAATAATGCAATAGGTCTGTACAATGTATAAAATAAATTACAAGGGATGATCCAAAAAAAGTTTACAAGCAACATTATTTGGAAAGTAGAAATTGTGAAAGGGAATATTGTTACCCAGAGTGTAAACAGCTACCTCTAGTTGTTTTAAACCGGTCGTTTGATCAGATAGTGTTGGTACTGTGACCTGAAACAGCGACAGGAATGGCAAGATGTCTAGAGAAGTGGTCTGGCACACATACGCAAGCCGTGATACAATTTCTATGGGCCAAAGATGTGTTCCCATCGGACACTCACAGATAAATCAATAACGCGTATAAGGACGTAGTAATCAGTAGAAAACAAGTAGCGTTCTTTTGAAACGATAGAGAGATTGCTGGAAAAGCATAGATGGGAGATCTAGAGTCACCCCCATACAACCCCGATTTGGCTCCAAGTGGCTATTTCCTTTTCCCGCCTTTGAAGAAACACTTATCCGAAACAAGGTTCATATCAGATGGTTATATTCATAAAGGTGCAGGGAACTGACTCAATAGCCAGGGACTTGATTATTACCAAGACGGACTAAACAAAAGGATCCAGAGGTGTGGTAAATGCCTCAACCGGTTTGGTGATTATGTAGAGAAGGGACCACCATATACGTCTCTTACCATTTGTATCCAGAATCTATTGTTAATAAGGCATTTTTCCTTTGCCTTGTAAACTTTTTTGGATCACTCCTCGTATATTACTAACTGTCCTTCTTGATATCAGAGTATCCTTTCTTTACACTTCAGGAGACGTCTATTTCGCCAAAATAGGGGTAAAGGAAGATTATAAAGACCCCCTTCAATAGAACATCCATTCAAATCAAGCTCCAACACAGAAGGGTCATTAGCTTCCGAGGGTAAAGATCACTGAACACCGGGAATATGACTTTAGTTTATTTCAAGATGACGCTCATACGCTCACTTGCACAGTCCCGTTTTTCAGGGACTCCTTCGCACATTTCCCAGTTAAGTTGTTTTAACATTCCGTTTTGAAGCAACACTAGTTATTTTGGGACGGACCTCGTACGTTTGAACCGTCATCAGATAACGAAGACGACACCTGAACTGACACCTTCCTCTCCAAACTACTGAATTCTTTTGTTTCCTTTTTCATTATAATTAGTGCTCAATAACGACTAATACTTATACCAACCCAATATATACAATATACAAAGAATAACATTTGGCACTTTTCTGTTTTACGAGCTCAACGAAAAAATCCCCAAAAATTCGCCAAATAACCGTTTATTTGTATGTTGTTTACATTATCGTCCCGTTTTAAAGCAACACTAGGGCTAATTAGAAAAGAACCTCGTAATTTTGTACCGCAGTCAGATGACGCGGACGACACCTGAGCTGGCAGTCTCCTCTCTAAACTTCCTTATCACATCAGCAGGAGGACGTTTGGCCCGACGGACTTAACGAGCACCAGAACCGCTTACACGGCGGTTCTTCAATGGAATCGGGCTTCGAATCTGCAACCCTCCGGTTCCGGATCCGAGACTTTACCACCAGGCCTCTGTGGCCTCCACGCATTTCCCAGATAGTTTGGTTTGGTTATATTAACGTCCAGTTTTAAAGCAACATGAGAGCTATTTGGGGACGGATCTCGTAATTTTGAACCACGGTCAAATGACAAGAGTGACACCTGAACTGACACCTCCCTTTCTGCACCACAAACCACACAAGTGAGAGGACGTTTGGTCCTGACGGATTTAACACGCACCAGACCCGCTTAAACGACGGTTCTTCGTTGAATCGGGTCCCGAACCTGAAACTCTCCATATCCGAAGCCGAGACCTTACCACCTCTGTTCCACCTCTGGGGAATAATATTTTTATTTCAGAGTATGCGAGATATAAGATGGATGGAATATCAATCTCAGTTGTTTCCTGTAAATCTATGCATCATACCCACATAACTATGAAGAATTTCATAGCACTATGAAACTTGCATGAAAAAAATAGGAAATGAGACAGTAATATTAAACTTATATTCATAAGGCAAAATCTCAACCTCTCCATTTATTTCGTTCTCTATCCTCATATCGTTGTGTTTGGCATCATCTGCTTGAGCTGGGCACGAATTTTTCGGAACAAAATCAACTGTTTTGAAAATTCTGTCACGTTACTCTTGCTTATCCCTTTGAAATGAGGGATCGAAATATTTTCATCTAAGTGATGCAACGGCATCAGATATCAGATAAGTATTACACAGCACACAATATTGTATACTAGACTTGATGGGTTTATTTATAAGCATGATGAAACGCTTTTTCAACTCCGCTTAGCTTTTTCATGGAACAACACAGCAATTCTCTTTTAGAATTCTAAAAGTAACATAGCTTGGAATATTGAGTAGAAGCAATAATAAAGAAGCAAGAAATTCTCTTTTGCTGTTTGTAAATATAGAAATTCTTGAAATATCAAATAGTAAAGCAAATTACTGATAGTACAGTCCGTTCGGATAGTGTCTGGGCACTATACTAGTTATCTCAAAATTAATTATCGCACAATAAAACTATGTCCTTAGCTGTTAAAATATGTTGTATAAAAGTGCTTGAAATATTTTATCATGCATGGGATATTCTACATATTTGTAACAATTCATACTCAATCTTTTTTCGAATATATATTCAAATTCTCTAAATAATTAGATAGATTCTCTAAATAATTAGATTATATTCTCTAATTCTTACTCTGTCACAATGTTTTTTATTTATATTAAGACTGACTTTTATTTTTTTCGGTCACCAATTAATATTGCTTAGTTTTCTTATTTATTTTTCAACTTTGAGGAGTGCGAAAAAAATTACCATCCCAAATGAACAGCTAGTGAGAAAATACTAAGTTATAAACTTTTAATTCACATAATAGTTTTGCGAAATCATTTTATTCAACCGCGGGAAAGGAATAAAAACAAGATTTTATACAATTGTTCTTGTATAAAATCTTGTTGTTGAGAAGTGATAAAATCTTCATCAGAAAAGCGTCATTTGAAATCAGTTAGAGCATAATTAATTTGAATGGATATACATAAAATCCTTTAAGATTTCTTCACTATTAGCTCTTGTAAATTAAAAAAACTTACAATTTCAAAAACTAGGATTGTGATAATTTTTCGTTAATAGCCACTACTAGGTAATATGTAACTGATCACCATTTTGAATAGTTCAGGTTCCGTATTTCAACGTTTACTCAAGTGATGGTAAACTGCCTTTGTAGATAAAATAAAAGATAATTGCCTAATAATAAAATAAGTACTCTTAAATATTAAGAAAATTTAAAATTACAGATTTTCTTATAAAATTAAAGAAAATAGACACTTACAATGTGCAATTTATGTATTATTTTGGACTGTGTAATTAACTTCCTATAAAAGATTGATTATGTTATATTTTAATGTATTAATTTAAAATAATGCATGAAGTTTTTCTAAATTTTAATTAAAATGTTAAATTTTTAAATGCAAAAATTCAAAAAAAAAATTTTAATCTAACTAATTTATTCAAAAATCTAACTATTTAATTCTTAATGCATTTCTTATTAAACATCAGCCTCTAAAAAAATTGTTACAAATTTATATTTAAAATAATATTTGTTTTAAGTTATTGTTTTAACTTTTAAGTTATTGGAATCTAATTTTTAAAAGGCTTTTATAATTATCATGAAAATACATATTCATTTCAAATATTTAAAAACACTATTGAAACAAATAAAGATCTTAAAAGTTTACTTATTTAAGTTTAAATTCTATTCGTATATTAGATGAAATTATAATCAAATAATTGAAAAAGTGAATAAATGCAATATTGTATAAAGTTTTAGCTTTCGTTGCTTATTTGTTTATTTGCTTTCGAGAAAAGAAAAAATCGGTCTGTTATTTCAGGAATCGTTTGGCATTTTTCATTTTAGCGAGAAAGTGTAAATAAAAGATTTATTTGTAAAAAAATGAACTCGTAGAGTATAAAATAAAATAAAGTTGTTCTTTTAAGATTCCTTGGATTATGCTGGTAAGTAGAATAAATCCGCCGTAAAAACGATATATGGATAAAAATGACCTATTTTTCGTCTAAGCCTTCTTTATTTATTTATTTGCCTAGTTTAGATAACTTTTCTTAAAATAGTTTTCGAATGATTAGTCTTTATATCTAAACAATTCAAGAATTTTTCAATTCTTTTACTTTTATGTAGAATAATATGAAAAGAACTAGAAAATTTAAATTATTTTAAAAAATTGAATGCAATAAAATAAAAAATAAATTATGCGAGTAACAATTTGGTGCAATATAGAATCAGAATTTGCAAACTACAATTGTAGAATTTTATATTTTATTTAAAGAATAAAATCAAACAATATTTAGAGCAATGAGCTTCTAAATATCCTGTTCTTCTATAATTTAATTAAAGTACCCACAAATTCAAAACATCAAGCATTCAGCTCAAAATATCTTCCTTACAAATAAATAAATAAATATAAATTCTTCACAGCTTTTCCACAAATTTTGATTTAAAATTTTATTTACTTCAATAATAAAGAGAGAAATTGTTAATTTACTTTAAAAGGTGATACACTTATGAATCAATTTTTTATCAAAATTTAATTTTTTTTAAATGTCCTTTTTTCAATGTGTTATCAGGCATTTGCCTTTCTTTTCAAAATAAACTCTGTAAAATAGATACTATTATTAAATGCACTATTTTAGCATTAAATAGATTTTCTAAGTTGATTACTATAAATAAAGAATAATTTGAATTTCGTATAATTGTAGGAAAATATTTTGTTTAAACCAGTATTTAAACTCAAGTTCTGTCATAGTTTTTCATTATCTTATTCATTTCACTTTAATTTATCTTCATTTCACCTTAATTTCCAATTCCTTTTTGATTAAAAATTTGTTATTTGATATTACTGTGAATGAATTAGGTAAAATTAATTCTTAATATTGTCTGCATATCTAGCAAACAAAAAAAATGCTTTTTATCATGTGATAATATGATGTTTCGGTTTGTGGTTTTTTGAAGCCTCTACATGTGTCGGCAACAAATTGGCGATTTATCGCTTTTGAGGCATCAAATTTTCGCTTTTAGAGTTATTAGAAAATAATGCAGAAGGTTGTCACATTTGCAATTTATCGCCAACTAAAGTTACAAATTCCAACAGGGATTCCCAAATTATTCATTCTCTGCATTCTTACAAATTGTATTAATTATTTTGTCATTAACCAGCTTAAACCAGTTTGAAACTACAACGAGATAATCAGATTATGCATACACCTATATTAAAAAAACCTGAGGGTTTTTTTTCCATGTCTCTCTCGGTCTCTATCTCTCTATCGATCTATTTCTATCCTTACATCGGTCTCTATCCCTCTTCAGAGAGGGATAGAGACTGATTGAAAAATCTCGTGGCTGTTTCAAACCGGTTTGAGCTGGTTAATGACTATTGAACAACTATTGAAAAATAATAATGTTCTCATATTATAACTTTAAATTTGTAATTTTTTTTCTTTGCAGAGATTTTTCTGATTAGGAGGAGGATAATATCAATATGAAATTGTGTGTCTCCTATAGAACGAACATCAAAACCGAGCACTCATGTATAACCTAATATTAATAATATCACATAATAATCTGTGTAAATGATAAGCATCGATATTAGTATATTGTGCATATGACATAAGAATTAATAATATAATAATAACACAAAAATATATAATAACTCATGATAAACTTAATTAAATAGCACATAATAACCTGTGTACATTATATACATCGAGATTAGCGTATTGATATAAACCTTTTTCAGAAAAATGTGATGTACGAATAATTCTGTTACATACATACCACTTTCATTCTATTTTGTTTTGTTAATCGAAGTAATTCTCTTATTTTTCATAGGAGGTTGATGGGACTTTTTTTCTTTTCAATGATTAAAAAAGTAGAACAATCTTCCCAGTGATAAAATTTATGATTCACCAGTGATACATGCCTAGCAGCCGAGTATTCAACGTACAATTCAATAAAGGTACGTTTCAAAATCGGCATCTTTTAAACCCTATATAAACAAGAATCTTCCAATATAAAGGCATACAAATAATTTTGTTTCAAGCATACTACTATAATTCTACTCCGTTTTCCTGATCGAAACAGTTATTTTTTTTTTTTTTTGTAAGAACGGTTTTTTTAATGAATATTCGAAAATTTCACACAATACTTCAAAAAGAAGAAAACAATGACGTTAGCAAGGAGCAATCATTCTTACAAGCTTCAAAGAATTTTAAAACTGATTAAACTTGAGTCGTGAGAGGGGTTTTTTTTTCTGGAACAAAAAAA
>JAPMOQ010049901.1:329274-356218 GCA_026543055.1 Argiope trifasciata
AATAATCCGATGAAATCCTTGAGAAGACTTCTTTTTATAAACCTTCAAATTGTTTTTTCGAACACAGTATTTCTTAAATCATTGCAACAGTGCAATAAAATAAAACTGATAAAATAAAGAAGAAAGGAAGAAGAAATTCTAACGCCGAGCACGTTGTGCCTTTCTTTCTTCCAGCTAAGTCTGATCATAAAAGCATTGCTATATTTTTTATTTCTAAAATGGTTTATAAATGTAGGAAAGTATTGGGTCGTTCGGAAAGTCATTTCGTATTTTTGTGTCAAAATGAAAAGAAATTTTCGTTTAATGAATAAATTATTTATTAAATTATAAAATTGCCATTCTGGTCTAATACCTTTTGGTAGTAACATGATTACACGCTCATAAAAGTTTTGGTCTTTGCTGTAAAAAAAACTGATCGAGGTGGTTTTTGGTCTCCTCATTTGAAGGAAAAATTTTGCAAATCAGTTCTGGTACTGATGTACTGTTAACACATCTTCTCCACACATATTGGCTAATTTATTTCTGGCTTGAACAGCATTTTTACCTTTTATAGCAAAAAAGAAAAAAATGACGAAAATGCTGTTTATTGCTCTCCATATTTAAAAGGGCACCATCCAAAAACTACTGCGAAGAATCAGCTGTACTTTTTCACACTCAAGCCTTGCTATATCAGCTCTTAAAACATAAAATGATTTTGCGGTTTAAGTATGAAATTGGGTGCGAAAAATGCAATTAAATCCTTTGTCAGGAAAAAACGAACTTACTTTCCGAACAACCTAATATGTCTCTTATTGGTTAAATCTCATGAGAAAAAATTATTAGTAGATGTCACAAAAAATTCAAGTATAATGATGATCAAAGGAACGATGTCCTATGTTAATTGGATATTCAGAGTGTTTTGTTAAATATCTTCATTGCAATTTTCCTTTAATTGAAAATTTTTTAATTGCTTGTAACACTTTTACTTTCACATAAACAGGTTATAGAGAAAGTACAGTAATTGTCAAAAAATTCGAATTCCAGATTTTGACGATTCTCTATGAGTTCGAAAAACACATTTTTGGAAACATTTCGTCCGTTTGTGTTAAAGATAACTCAAGAATGTTTTGAAAAAAATTTGTAAGCGGTCTTCACACTAAATTTTTAGATTTCTATCAAATTTCGAGAAAACTCCATTGAGAGGAATTCTATCTGTCTGGTTGTCTGAATATACTATGTTAACATAGTAACTTCAAAATTTATAGAACCAGATAGATAAAAAATAATCCACAGATTTAACATCTACAATTAGCTCTTATTGAATTTTCAGATAGATCCAAGAAAGGATTGATCATCCAACGATCTATAGTATCAGAAATATGTGAATATGATGTAGAAAACATAATGACTTAATGACATCAAATTTGGAGAGGAATTGTACGACACCAAGTGTAGTTTCGTGTCAAATCTTTGTTTCAATCTGTTGAGAAAAACGTATATAAAGCACAAATTCGATTTTTGGTTGGTTTGTTGGTCGGTCAGTTGGTCTTGAGTGCCGCGGAGCCAATCCTGGCTAAACTGTGCTAAAATTCGATTTTCGGATACTATTAACGGCATGCAAGGGATTAATCGCCAAAAAACATGCCAAGATTAGAGCGACAGATTCAGCAAAAATGCTAAATGGAAGCCAAAAATTAAGACTCCTTATCTATTGTACGTCAATGTCATGCATGGTGTTCTCTGACATGACAACCTTATTAGAGAGTGTGCGAAAAGGTTTTGGGGAGACAATTCCCACTGGTTAATTACAGGATTGTTGTTTTTTCGTTTTACTGCCTAACGCATATTTCAAATTATGTATTATATTAACTTAAAAATTTATCTTGAAATACGCAATAAGCAATCGCAGTATGCTTAAATGTAATGAAGTAATTGTTTCTTTTTACTTTAATAAGAGTGAAATTATTTTGATTTTGAATCCATTCTCCTATTAAAAGCGAATATTTTATTGAAACTTTAACACTTTACAAGATTGCTTTCTTCAGTCATAGCGTGTTAAAATATTTTTGGGTTTGAACTTAGTTTAAGACAAATTACTCTTTCAATTTATTAGATAAATTGAATTCTATTAATGAATCAATTCTGATTATTACTAATTAAGTAATAAATCAAAAAACACCATTTTTTAGATATGGAACTAAAACATCTATTCTACTAAATAAAAAATTTGTCAGAACTTATACCAATCCACATAACTTCATAAAAGTATTGATGAATTTGACGAGATGCATGTTTCCTTTGACCTTATAAAGGATTAACTGATAAAGTTTCGTCTATCATACTAATTTACATAATAATTTAGAGTAAATATAAGCTCTCTGATCTCGCCGAGATCACGCCACTGCCGCTTCTGCAAATAAACTAAATCTACAAACTTAGTGACTCAATCTTGTTTGGGTAATATGGATTCCAATTTTGTCCAGTAATAGTGTTAAATTAAATAGAACGACTGCATAAATTAAGATTTATAAAACCATTTTCATTAAAGAAGAGAATGTTTATTAGATTAAAAAAAAAAGAATTTATTCATAATACTTTACTTTGAAAATAGGTTTGTGTGTGTGTGAGTGTGTGTGTGTGTGTGTGTGGGTGTGTGTGTGTGTGTGTGTGTGTGTGTGTGTGTGTGTGTATGTGTGTGTGTGTGTGTGTGCGTGCGCGCGTGCTTGTAACGATATTTTAACATCTAATTTAAATCAAAATTGATTTCCAAAGTTTTATCTTAATTTAGCCCATATTAGAGTCTTTCTAACTTATTGTCTTATTTCCTGATCCGATTCCACTTTCTCTACTTAATTCATTCAAGAGGAACTTTGTAAAATGCTGAATCGGCTAAAAGTCAAGCTATTCCCACTCTACGGATGAAATTGTAAAATTCCTGACCTAAACGAATACTTTTTCCAAAAAAATCCCTATTTCCCCTGCCTCTTTCGGCATGTGAGCCAGAAATCCCTATGAGAATCTTAACAATATATTAGCAATATAAACAATATTTTCCCTATCAAAAACTGCTGTATAAAACGAGAAAAAAATTATTTTCTGCCTTTTTTTTTTTTTTTTTTTTTTGCTTGTTGCGCTACGTAACAGGCGTCTTCGCGCCTTCTTGTAAATATGCATGTCCGTCCTTGGAGATAGAATAAAGCAAACTTTAAAATAAAAAATATTCTTCAATGTCTTCGAAACTGCCATCTACTTCCACGATTTTAAATCTTTACATATATATATAAACTAAATTCGAAAAGCGCGATACATCAGTTTTTATTCCACATATAATTAATTTCAAGAATCGATTTCTGTTCTTATATTGAAACACTAATGTAAAATAAAATTATTAAAATCCTTAATATGTTGCAATTAAAATAGAAATATCGCAGCAATAAGTGTTAAGTTGGAATGACATTAAAAAAAAAAGAATATAATTTATTTTGTACACTAAACAAATTTCATAAAAGCTCAATGGAGAGCTAAAATAAATATTTTATTCAATGAAAAAAAATCTTTTATTCTTTATTCTTTTATTTTCTGAATTCTTAATTAAAAATTCTTTTATTTTTTATTTATATATTTAGTCTTTTAAAATGCATTCTATATTCAAACAGATGGACTGACGGACTTTCACAGAACAGATTTTTTTCCACATTTAATAAAAGTCTGCAAATTAGTTGTAATTTCAACCATCTAGATCAAAGCTTTTTTTAGCCATCTTTGTCACAGACAGGCAGACATTTTCTAAAAATGTGTTTTTAGAACTCAGGAAGATCTAAAATCTAGATTCATCAAAATCTCTATTTCGAGTTTTTTGACAATTACAACACTTTCTCTGCTCTACATCTAGGTGAAAGCAAAAAAAAACAATGGTTTTAAAAGTCATGAAAGAGTAAATAAGCAATTAAACGAATAAAACTCGATGGATACTGCTGTAAAACTTCGAGCAAACAAACGGGGAAAAAAATATTCTACTACAGCCGTCTTCACAATGAAAGGATCATTACAGCCTTCATTAGGTGAGACTGCAGAAGCAAATATCAAAAATCATTCTTTTTTCTCTAGAAATCGGAAACGGTGTATTACTGGTTGTAGATCGGATATTTAAGGATTCATTAAAATATTTCGCTGTGTTCATTTCTATTATTCAGAATCCGAAATAAAATATAACAGAAAGACGCAAAATAGGAGAACAAATATTTTTTAATTCTTATCTGAAAACATGTAAGTTTCTATTAAACGAGAATTTTTTTTAATTGATTGAAAAGAACAAAAATTATTATTGAAATTAGCAAATGAGAAAAAAAAATCTCATTACATTTACAACCCCTAATATGAATCGATTTTAAAATCAACCTCAAACATCGATTTGACAATCGTATCAAGTTTAATTTGTATAGAAAATGGCAATAAATAATCAAAATTATTGAAGTGTACATATTTAAGGTATCCGACCACGTTAAAAACACTACTTATAGCGTTAGAACTGCATTGGCGAATTTTTCTTTTATTGTTATTTCTTGTAGTTCAGACTTTCCTCTTTCCAAAACAGTTTATCTCTTCTGGCAAAAGGAAGGCCTCACCTGTCATCCAGGGTCACAGAGTTTTTCGGTTAACATTTGTCTTCAACTTTCTCAAAACTTTACTTTTCCTAAAACTTCTTCACCTTTAACACAAAATCTCAAAAACTAATAGAGGTATTTACATAAAAATTCCAGCGTGTGTTTTATATGATATGGGCAATGAAATGAACCAAAAGCTTTATTGTTGGCGAGATACTTTTTCATTTATAGGAGTTAGTATAAAAATTAAGTTGTAAATTTATGGAAAAAATGCATATATACGTATATGTTTTCCCATAACTTCAAGATTTTTGTTGGATTTTGATTCATTTCGTTCATTATTATATTCTATAACCTGTGCACAAAGAAAAATAGGATTGCTGCATTACCCTTTTATGTAGAATGTTAATCGTTTTGGTTAATTTTCATTAAAATTTACTACACATTTTCCTATTTCTCAAAATATATTATATTTTCAAATAATTTTGTTTGTATTTATGTTGTTTATAATTGAGAATATATCTAAAAACCCATAAATAGTTTTTAAAAATTCAATTTTTCAAAAATTTTCCTTCGAACGTAATCGGATACCTTAATTTATATAAAAATAATTACATATTTGGAATTAGAATGTGAAATAAAAATAAAAAGGTTTCGTCTATTATATAAAGCTGATTTTGAATCTTAATAGTGAATCATCACATTCCTTGGGTGATTTAAGCATACACAGAATCCTGAATGCATCTGCAATAAATAATATTAATCATCTATAACGTCATATATACTGACAGACAAATATTTTTCAAGTAACTTCAAAAATAATATTTATTTCAGATTTCTTCAACTTTTGAACCATAGTATTGTTACGAACCTGCTAATTTTGCTTTCCTGCAGCTATAGTGTTATAAAAAAGAATGATTTACAGTCATCTGTATTGGACGGTGCTTAGATGACGCGTTAATGGTCTCAAAGCTTGGCAATAAATTTAGTGAACATATGGGTGACTTGGCGACGAGTTTGACGAATTTGGCGACAAAATGGATAATACTGGAAACATTGAGAATTTTCTCGATCCATTAATTAGGGATAAAGATATGCCCAGATACACCCTGGTTGGTCTAGAAGCTTCTAGCCCCACCTCCTGGTAACTATAAAAGGCCGGCGATGTCAATCTGCCTGCAATGGAGTTCTGCAAAGGGGTCTTAAAATTAAATTAAAATTGCTTTGTCATGTCAAACCTTTTTTTCAAAAATAAAGGAAAGTATCAGAAAAAGCCAATAGAAATGATTACCCCTGAACTTTCTGACATAATCTTAAATTATAATAAAGCTCAATGTGTGTGTGTGTGTGAAAGAGATATTCTGTATATTGTTGTGCCTTACTGCATTACTAACTTTCGATGTTTTTCTATTTGATGATATTTAACTTTCTAAGTTATTTTATGTTGCCTTTTTTTTAACAATTCTTGTAGGATTTTCTCCCATTTCAGTGTTTTGGATTCCGTATTCGAAACCCGATTCCATTAATGGTTATGTACGCCCGCTGGCAATCTTCAAGAGCCTGTTTATGAAACCCTTAACAAGGATAAATCACAGGAGAAAGAAGAAGAAGCCTTAAACAGGATAAGTCTGGCATAATGCGAAGCCAAAGTTTGGAAGGAAGAAAAGCTAGATGAAGCGAATACGTGTCATCTGACGACGGTTTTATGAGATCTGTTCCAAAGTGACACCTGTGTTCCTTTGAAAGAAGGTGATAATTTAACTGAAATGGCTAGTTTGGCATTTCAGTTAATGGCATGGCTTCAACAACTGTCAGCAAACGCAATCAAAACAAAGTCTTCAAACTCACTTGAAGCAGCTGCAGCAACAACAGCAACTCTCTCCACTACCAACGAAAAGTCTCAGACTCACTTGACGCAGCAACAACGACTCACTCCATCAACAACTCTAAGTCGTCAGACCCACTTGACGCAGCAGCAACTATTACAAGCTCACTAAAAATTTTGGCCTGTTAGAACCAAAAGGTCCCAAGTTCTACTCCTACCTTTAATCCAATCCACTGCATCCTTTTATACGGCACTAATATAACTGAACGGGACTTAAAATTTAAAGCAAGAATTTCTTGGACATATATGCATTTTTTTTTCTGGTGAACTTTATATCAGTAACAGTATTTATACAATAGCTTTCAAGCAATTTTCATTTAAAAGAAATTTATCAATTTATTCTTTAAGAAATTTTATTGTTATGTTATAGAATAACAAATTTTTTTTATTGATAAAAAGGTAGAATTTCTAACATGATTTTGAACTGAAATGAAGAAATTTTTAAACTGTAGAAATAAACAAACACAAATGTGTCATGTTTTGAATTAGGTTATTGTTATCATTTGTTCGAATGACGTTCGGAAATAATAAAAATGTAGCTTCTGATAATTAATTACTCTTTGGTAGTTATAGTTATTAATTTGACGTGAGCTGTATCGTATCACTTGTTAATTTTTTTTTCTTTTCTGCAAACATTTTTGTTTTATTCTTATTCTTAAGTTTCTTTTCATCTCGTTGTTTCTGATTTGCGAACATCATTTCATTTATAAAAAATATTTGTTAGTTAATCGTGAACAAATTATCATAAAAATGAATCATTAGTGAATATTTTTGTCTTTTAATTCCACAAGGCTTTTTAAAATGTTAACACAAACAATAAAACTTGTTAAATTGAAAGGTAAAACCGGAGCAATCGTTAGAGAACATTACCTAAGAGATGATATTCCGTGTTACAGTCCTCTTTGTCGAAGTTGCCCTCCAAACAATATAGGTGAGTTGTTTTATTCTACTTAAAATTAGTCAAAAATACTCTTATGAATTGCAGTCATAAAACTTCACAGCAAAAACATTCTGTTAAAAATTAGACTAAAGAAAAAAATTACAAATCAAAGTTCTTTAAATTTTTTAGATTTAAATTATGATGTACAAGACTAAATGGGGTCACATATTTGAATTTGGTATTCCAGAAAAAACTGCTTAGGGTATCTCAGAAGAAGAATATTCTTCAATCTGAATTTGAAAAACAATTTTCAAATAACTCATGATGTTTAATACTTCAAGTATCAGCAGTTTGTGTTATTTCTCAATTTATATGTACCATTGGATTTGCAAAAAAATATTTTATACATAAACGGAATCGTAAAATATTTTTCAAACAAAGGTTTTAAATAGGAATCTTGTAGTCAAATATTTAAAATATCAAGTTCTCAATTCCCTAGCCAGTCAAAATGAATAAGTATTTAAATTCTAAAGCCAGATGCATACTTTTTTTTTAACAAAAAAGGTATCTACAAACATTTTTTTAGCTGCATTTCAAAATTTACAAAAAATGAAATATAGCATTATTATTAAATAAATTGAATAGCTACTACTTTGTGAAGGTGATGATTTTCCATGTACAATGCAATAATTTAGAATTTGTTATGTTGCAGTAGCTCCTTCGTTGTGTAGTTAAACTCCATAACAATGTTAAGGTTATTATAAAGCTAATCTAAGCACTATTTATTGTGAAACAGAATGCAGCTCCTTAAGCTCTTGTAGTTATTGCTATGATCTTCCATCAGCTCAACATTATTATTACTTTTCATCTCTGTATCCATTATTTAACAGAGATACAGTCTTGTTGAGTGAGGCTTCAGAAGCACTTGCGAAAATTCTTCAGTACTATCTGGAAAACTGAAAATAAGAATTTTCATGAAAACAATCTCTCAACACAACCTGGTACCTAAAGTACTGGCCAATCCTGCGAGCAATGTCTTTCCTACTCTTATTTTGCAAAATATTGTTCTTTAAGAGAGAGATTTTCTACAATTTTTCTCTTTTATGGGAATCATTTGGTACAAGAGGTTCTTGTTAAGTGAGGTTTGACTATATTTTATTTACACTTTATATATATATAAACTTACAAGTTCCCAATGCTGTTAAAAGATTGTCGATTGTCTCAGCATCTTTTTTTTTTTAATCTCTATGGAATGTAACTGTTACCACTCTTTTCTGATATATAAATAAAATTATTTTGCTTAAAAATAAAGCTAGTTAATGTACAAGGATATTGAAAGCACTTATGCCAATTACAAATGACTATAATTTCTTTATAAACAACGATGCATAATATCAAAGGAAATGAGATTGCATACATTGTGTTTGACTTATGTAACTCCTTTTGATCACATAGATAATATTGATATAAAAATTATTTCTTTACCAAATAAAGTATTCTCTACATATACGTCCAAATTATTCTCAGTTGTGCATATAGATTATACAACATATTCAAGTAGAAATATAGAAAAAGAAAAAAACAATTTTAGAAATAGATAACCAAATGCAAAACATGCATGGGATTATTCAGATATACTTCCATATGTGTGGTGTAAAAAAGATTTTAAATATATATTGCGTATTAAAGAAAATTACTTGTTCTGTTATTATATGTGTTAGCATATATAATAATAATCCTATATAAAAACTAAGCTTTCTTCTGCATTGCATTCAGATTTATTTTTACTGTTGTTTTTTTAACCTGAAAGTTCTATTTATTTTTAATCAGTATAGTTGTTTTGAATAACCATGTATTTATATTTTATATATATATCAATGCTGCTAATATTCTCTTAATTTTTCTATATAGGTTCTAAAAATATCCAACTTTTTGAAAATGCTACACATTATGCCATTCCTTGTTATGACATTGTTCAGAATTATTTGGAGTTGCTGGAATTCCAAGAACTGAAGGGTCTTATCATTTTACAAACCATTGCTTCTAAGGTGAGGTATTTAAAGTGACAACATTAATAAGGAATACTCTTCTAATATCTTTAATCTTATGTGCACTAAATTATATCAAAACAATTTAGCAAGTTATAATAATATGTAATGTCAGATAGCAAAAGATGTGACTGAAAAAAAATTCAAGAAACTGTGACTTTATCTGCTTATGAAATATATATATAAGGAATTATTTATTTTTTCTGAATGATGTTAGTTGAAAACTTGCTTAAAGTTAAACATGTAAATATTATTGTGCTCATTAAGGCTTCTTGTTATAAAGTAAAATTTAATAAGAATCATTAATAGCTTCTGTTTGTAAAATTAATAGAGTCTTTTAAAACTTCTCTATTATTGTATGATTTATGAATTAATGGAAAAGTAAATAATATTGATTGCTTCTTTATTGAAAGTTAATCTAGCTTAAACAAGGAAGAATACTAATATAATTAATAAAAGTTTTCACTAAGTACGATAAGAAATTATTTTTAGCATTGAAATTTTTTCAATTATAAAGGAAATTAAATTTCAATAATTTAAGGTTCCTTTTGATTGTTCTATTAAAACTCTTTTATTATATGTATCTATAATATTTTATATATGTTATAAATGTATTTTAGAATAATTCTTATTCTGATATATTTTTCATTGCAGGTTATTCAAAGTTCTGGTCATCGTGCTTTCAATCGACTTCTAAATATCTGTAAAGATATCCGTCGTGGCAGTATTATTTTTCTTAATGAAAACTGTCAAAAGTCATTTGTTCCTCGGAAAATATCAGAATCTTTTGATGAATGGTTTAATAAGTATGTTTGTTTTTTTTTTAGAATTAGAATGATAATGTAATGATGATATAAAATAGACCATGTTTGCATAATCAAATTATAGATATTGATTCATTGAAATGAAAAATGTATCCTTTTGAATTTCCTGTTGTATCTATTGGGCTGTAACCAGGATAATCTTTAATTTAAAAGTTCCTAGAAATTTAGTATATTGATTTTGTATTGTCAACCTAAAATGTTATTTATTTATAATTTTAAGTGTGTTAAAAGCAAAAATAAGTTTAGTGCTTTTAATTAGGATATATATATATATATATATATATATGTATGTGTGTGTAAGCAACATTACAATATTGATGGCTATTTCATTACAAGCCCGAAACATTTTTGCACACACACATAATATGAATTTTAAAAAAACTTCAGTTGTTTAAATCAATCATATATATGTGTGTGTGATTTTAGTTGACGGAAGCTTACTTGCAAAATTCTGTTTTTGAAAAGTTGATAGTCGGCAGAATGCTGGAATATTAATTAGAGAAATACTAACCCTTTATTACTTCTCAGGCATTCTGATAAATTGTTATTTTCATTGTATCATAGAAATTATTATTGTTCTAGTAAAGCATTAAATTACTTTATTCCATGGCTACTCATTTATCTTGACAACTTCGCCATTTGTTAGATTTGTCTTAAGTTTTTATATTATAACATAAAAATCCTATACTAAAAATTATCCAACAAGTGTATAATTTTTAATTATCATGTTGACATGCTAGTAAAGGGATTGGTAGGCAATTTCTATATGATGGTGTAATGGGAGCTTTATAAACCAAATAACAACCCCGAGACTGAGTGATCATTTTTGTCTTGTGGTCATGTTATCTAGCTACCAATCCAAAGGTTGTGAGTTCACTCCTCTCTTTCGCCAGTCAATACACTGGTGACCATTATAATGTATTTGGTCCAAAATTTAATGCTTTTTTTTAGGTAGAAATATTGTTTCAATTCTTTGGTAGCATAAATCTCCTTAATAGAATTGTTGAGTGTGAAAAACATTCAAAATTGTTGCTGTCTGCACTATCTAACATCTAGTTGTACTTTGCTGTATTCTGTAGCATAACTTCATTTTTATGAGCCACAGTGACCTGGTGTTAATGTCCTAGCTTTAAAGTTGAAGAACACCAGATGTGAAACCCAATTCCATTTAAAGTCTGTCTTGCATTTAAGCTAAGTGCATGTCGAATTTGATATCATAGATCAAAGACCCTCATGTTGGTGTGATGCAGAAGTTTTTGAAAAGGATGCTTAGGGAAATTTAATCCTCAACCCTTGATAGCTGCTCAGAATTAGAGGGCTGTCCCTAAAGAGCCTTCACGTTGTTTCAAAATAAAACAATATTATAAATAAACCAAACTAATTTGTTATACTGGTAAAACTTATAAAAATAGAAAATACAAGCATTAAAAATATTAGGTCTCCATTCCAGGAATGGTATTAAAGTTTGTCCTATGGGAAGGGGATATGATATGCTCTATGGAGGGAAAAGGTTTAATAATAACCCTTTTGTGTTTCCACAAGATCCACTACTTGCATGATAGGATGGTAAAAGTATCGTCAAAATTCTTCGATAGTTTTTGTCAATTAAGTTATTATTCTGGTTTTACGATTCAATACTGTCTGTTATTCTGTTCATTAGAAATAATTGAATAAATATCTATGAAAATGTTGGGTTTTCATAATGTAACTTTGTTAGAATTAACTCAGGCACAAATAAAAGTCTGAAGTTGGCTCTGGTGATCAAATTATAAATTATTGAATTTGGTTACAATAATATGCCATATTTCAACATATCAGCAGCTTTTTTAAACGTTATTTGAATATTTTTCCTACTACAAGTATCATAACAATTTTACATATTAGAATACATACAATAAATTTAAATGTGAGAAAATCATTTAATTTAAATATTAACAACTAGATAGTGAAGTTTTGTAGGTACTGTGTGGTTTCCCCTTATTGGGAAGTTTTTGTGTTCCTTTTTCAAAACAAAAAACAATTTTACTTTTTTGTACAGATTTGGTTTTAATTACATGGTTAGTTAAAAATTGCTTCAATCTTGAAAAATTCCAAAAGCAGGTCTCTGAACCAGGATTTAATTTTTTAAAAAAGTTTTTAACACTCGAGAGCTTTATTATTTCAGTCTAAGAACTTAGAACCATATACTGTTAGCATTTTTAGTATATAATATGTTTTTTTTTCTTGCATTCATAAAGAATTCTTAGTTTGAGGATGATTTAATAAGGAATTTTTTAGAACTGCCACAATAAATATGAATTGAAACTTCAGAGATAAGCATAAATATTGGAAAAAGCTAATTCCATTTGGAGAATTAATATGAATTTAAGGGTTTTCTAAGAATAATTATGAAAAGCACTTCAGTAGATCTAACTCATTAAAATGGGGCCGTGTTGGCTAATGGCAGTTGGGGCACTTTAAATAGGTCCTGACTGCATAGTCCAAGTTCCCATAACAAAACGATACCTCTGGGGGTACTGGATCAGGGATGAGTCAGTCTCTGATTGGGATCTAAATTCTGACTTGCTGATGGATGAATGAGTGTATGAATGGATTCGACCGCCCCCTAAAAAGGGTTATGTCGTGTGTGTTCGAGCAAAGTCGTTCTTTCACCTGAACGGTGTTCGTTAACAACGAAAGGCGCACACCTCTGTGTGAATTCGAAAACTCTGCTCACTCGGGTTTGGTATGACCAATTGGCATTAGACAACAACAATTAAAATGGAAAAGATATTACTATTCACAAAGAAAATATTTACTCCATTAATCTTATTTGGTACTTTTCCATTATTCCGGCACAAATCTTGCCAAGCATTTTTTGGCAGCAGCACACAGTCACCATTTTGGCTCAGGCGACAAAATGGCTGCTACTTGCTTTAAAAATATGGTGGTAAAAGATTACCAGAGACGATATTTCATTTGGCGTTGGTTGCATCATTATTGGCGACTTTATCACCTGCACCAGTATAATAGAAAAGTACCTATTTTTTTTGGAAGGAAAAAAAGTAGAAATTTGTTTATAAAAATAATGGCTCTTTTTATAAAATTGATTAAAAATTTAATGTTATACAGACTTCTATGCCTGAATAATCATTCTTTTTATCTGATTAGAAAATGTTGATAATTTAAATTTCCATAAGACATAACAGTATTTGTAAAAGCTAAAAGTTTTATATTTCTCTACATACTGTATGCCTATAAACATTTGTATTTTGTATATTTTCTTATCATAAAATGAGTATTTACTGCTGTATTGTATTTTAATGTTTTATATAAATAATTGTTCTCTGTATGTTTTAGATGCTGTACTCAAGCAGCAAATTTCTATGCTGAACATTTAAAAGGGACTATTCCCATTATTTTGATAACAGAAAATATTGAGGTAAGGAACTAATTTTAGATTTTCTTTCTTAACATTAGATTCTATATTGTTTTATCAGATTTGCTTATGAATTTTTCTTTATTATTTTATAGTTTAAGAATTAATCTAAATGTTTTATTTCCTAATATTAGAATGTTTACTTTATGAATTAGCTACTTTACGAATTAGATATAATGAATTAGATACTGTATGATATTAATTGCTTGCAAAAATTGTATATTAAGGTGCATTGAATAATTTCTTGTTAGGTCAGTTTTATGAGAAAAATGATTAGCCATGAAAATAAAGAATTAGACTAGAAATTCAGATTTCTGTATGAGAGCTTTATGAGTATATTATAATTTAAGAATTCTGGTTCTCTCTCTCTCTCTGTGTGTGGGGGGGGGGGAGGAGGACTCTATGCAAATAAGAAAGTTTTTTTCTCTTACTATTCCTTTTTAAAAAAATCCGCTTGATTATCTTAATTGTATTTTTTACCAATTAACATTCTGCATAAAAATTGATATAATATCTCTCAATAAATTAACTGTTTCAATTGACTTTTAAAAATTATAATTACAAAAGTTATTTACATTACCTAAATTTTTTTAAGCATTTGGGAGGATTGATTTTGAACTTTTTTCCCCCAATACTTTGCTGTATTGTTATCTTTCTGTTTCGATTGATTCTTGTTGATTTTTATAACTGATAAATAGATTTAGAGAAATTGGAAAAACCGAGTTTAAAAAATTAGATAAAAACAGAGTTTGTCTAGAATCTTGAAATTCTAATGCATAATCAGTAGTAGCTTATTGTTATATGTAATACTTCTTAAGCATCTTTACATGTTTATTACTAATCTTAATTTTTGCAGGCTTATAAACCTCTGGTACAACATGAATCCATTAAAGTATACTCTATGATAGAGTATTTGGAAAACATGTGGAAAGATATAGAATCAATTCTACCTCTATTTGAGTCCTTGCATCTAGCACTTTCTACTGGGACTGTAAAAGGTGGGGTTTATTTTTTTAAAAATTCTTGTGAAAATTTGTCATTTCTTATTTAAGTAATAACGTTTTTCTTGATTTGGATAGATATCCCTTTAAATATTTGATGTTTGATTTAAAAATAAATTTCATCAAAATATTTTATTAATCATTGGGTAGACAGTTAATGTTTTTTTTTTCTAATTTCCCTAATTATTATATTTTAAAATGAGGTCACTTTTAGGTACAAGAAATAAAGAAATTTATCGATAAATTGATTCAGTTTTATTCAAACTCAAACAAACAATTTAGTTGTTGTTTATTCCAAATTCTTTTGCAGTGATATAATGGTGAGACATTAATTGTAAAAACATCAAAAAACTTTTTGGTTAAAAAGTATTAGTGCTATCTAGATGACATCCTTTGATGCTATAGCATTCCTGCAATTATTTTTGAAGTTTATTAAGGTTTTTTTTTTTTTTAATAATCAACAGTGTTACGACTTTTTTTTTTAAAAGATTTTAATGATCAATGAATTACATAACTATAATTTGATTGCACAAATATTCGTCATTTCACAAAATATCTGCAAATATCAAAATATAACACTTGTTGTTTCTTCAGCCATCTCAGAATAGCTGAACTATATAATCGAAATGATACATTAATAAGTAAAAATGACACTTCTGTTTTCTTATGATGTAATGGAATAGATTCAACCCATCTAATTAAAAGCCAATTCAGGAATAAGCTGTAAAAATTTATTTCATTTATTTATTCTCCTTTCACTTGTATAAACTATTTTGATGTTATTTTGTAATAATTTAGCTTTCATATTTAAGTAAATTTTTTTCTTGCTAATCAAATATTGTTTTTTCAATTAAGGAAATGATTTCTACGTATTTGGATTAAGACTACTTCAGTTGGTAATCATTATTCACATATAGACATTAAATATTGTTTATTTAAGCAATTTACTCTTTATTTATTTCCATTATTCATTTATGGAATGCAAATATTTTGATAATGAAATATAAATGTATTTTAATTGAAGTTTAAAATTATTCCTCGAGTTTTGTTAGCTCCAATGTGTGTTTTACAGTTGATGAATTGTCACTTATGTTAATTCATATATATGCACAGATATGGGGAAAAAATTATTTTCTATAAAAACAAGTTTCATATTTATAAGCATAAGAAATTTAGTATAATAATCTTAACAATCACTTTATTTTCGCAATGTAAAAATATGCATTTAGTTTGAGATTAACTAATTATTGTATAAATGTTATATTAATCTTGTTTATGTATATAAAAAAATATTTTGATAATATATATATTCATTCATTTCCATTCAGATTTGTCACAATCATATGACAATTACTTATCAGTTGATGTACTAGAAGCAGGCATCAAAGCTGGCCGTTATTTCAGAGGCTATTTAAGAGTTAACAAACATAATGCTTCTGAGGAGGCTTTTGTTACTACATCCAAGTTAGTCATTTTCTTTCAAATCTCTATATTCTTGTTTTAAGAACTGAATTTAAACGTGAATTCCAAAAAAAAAAATCACTTTCATTGTTTTCCTGATGTGAAATTTCTGTATAATAAAAAATTCATATGATAAAAACAATAGAATTTCCTTATGCTAATCAAATTTACTATCTAAGGTAAAATATTTCTTGAGATTATTTGAAATTTAGTTTCTGAACTTCTATTTTAATATTTTCTGTTTTTTCCTGGTAATTATAAAATTGTCTCAATGAATTGTAACATATTGTTTAGTTATATAAATGAAATGATTATATAAATTTTTGGAACATACTTTTATTAATATATAAAAGTCAGTTAATACTTATTATAAACATTACAAATGCAACTCTAGATACCTTTGGGAACTATATGGTTCACTGAAAATCAAAAATACTAATTACATTTACTTTCAAATATTGCATAATTCACACAAGAGAGAAACTGTTAAGCATTAAATTGTGGCAGACATTAAAATCTTTTTATTTTAATTACATAACATGTGCTCTATTCATTATATACATAAAACATTTTAGTTAGAACAAGTCACATGATATCATAATTCCATTAAAAATATAATTATCTGGTTCATCTCTCTTATAATTTTCACAATATTTTAACTTTATTTCTGTATTCTTTATACAGATAGATCACGGGGGTATTTAACAGAATTCTCCTTCCTTAGTTTTCAATACTTTAAGAAAGTCATGCATTTGAATATTTGTGGAAGCAATGAAAACAGTTTGCATTTCAGTTCAACAATAAAATATGTAATTGAAAATTACATACAAAAAATTTTTCAATTTGCCAAAATTCTGGAAAAATTTGAAGAACAATTAAATTGCAATCTTTGAAAAAAATCGGTTCTTAAATTTGCAAATGGTGTAAAAGTCAATTTATTGCAATATTTTCAGGAATTCTCGCAAAAAAAATTCCATGTTGCATAGTATTTAATTATTTAAATAAAAATAATTAATCTATATACACATTTTTACTTTTGTAAGTGTATAAATATGTCTCTAATGTTTCATCCTATTAAGCATATGAAGATGCAGACATGTATGCATGCATATTTATTATTAATAGAAATATTTACCATTTGTCTGAATCAAGAAAGGCTGTTATTTTATATTTGATGAAAAACCCTTGAATGTAAGGAGCAAATCCAAATATTTTGTGATATCTGTATTATTGAATTAATATGACCACGTTGTGAAATCCTCATCTTATAAAAAAGTGTAGCTTTGCCAGTACTGGTTCTTGTGTCTTAAAATTTCACCACAGCATCATATCAAAGATTGCTTTTCAATTTAATGATAAATTGTACTAAGAAATGATTTATTTATTGCTGAAAGACAAAAAATTATAGAAAATAAATTGCATGCATTGTTTTAATCTAAAGACAGTATTTTTTTTATGATAAAAGAAATATTGCATGTTAGACTATTTTGAATTATTATTTTTCACCCATATCTGATGATGTGTAATTCTGAGATATTGTATACTGAGGAACTGATTTTTATGAAATTGATTCCTAAAATATTTCTTAATGAATTTTATATATGACAGTAGGGAAGAATTTTATTTCTGTCATCAAAAAATATGTTGTCCCTATGGAAATAATATTTATTTTAATTGGAACTTCACATCTTTTTATATATATATAAATATATGTTCAGTTTTCACTTTTACTGGAAATGCTTTTTAAAATGTAATTTCTAAAAAAAAAAATTATTAATTATATTTTAGAGCAGCCTTAAAAGATGTGGGAGATATTTTTATAAGTGGTATGGTCGATAGAAACCGAGCTATTCATGGCGATGAAGTAGTTGTAGAGCTGCTACCTGAAAATCAGTGGAAATCCAGGTGTTTGAAACTGGTGGATAATACAAATGATTCAAAAGGCAAGCAGGCATTTCATTTTATAAGGGATTAAATTTATAGTTATACACTGTGTTTCCTAGAAATTAAGAAGTTTATATCATACTCTGCAAAGTTAAGTTACAAATTGCAGAAATGTAGCTATCGTTATTTATCATTATTATTATCATCAAGGCACTCTGTTTTTCTAGGTACATTTTTCTTTTTAATGCCATTACTGTACTACATGCTTGATATTGCTACTGTCACATCAAAATACAATATGTTGAAATCCTCAAATAATAAAATATACATAATTGCAATGGGATAGCAGGAACTCTTAGCAACATCTGACATTTTATAACAACACACAACAATCACATGTCACCAACTTGATTTTGCCAAAATTTATTAATGTAAAGTCTTCATTTTTTGTGTATTATTATTAATTGCTATATTTTAAGAAAATCCTCAATTTTTCTGCTACAATCTATTATTTAGATATCTCATTGCTATGTCATTGTTCTATTCACCTGTTATGCCCGAAGGTTATGAACGTTGAGTTCAAGCACTTCATGACACTCCCCTCAAATCAGCAATTGCATGCAGTAATTTCCTCAATTTTCTGCCACAATCTGTTACTTAAAACTCTCATTGCTATGTCATTGTTCTATTCACCTGTTATGCCCAGAGGTTATGAACTTTGAGTTCAAGCATTTCATGACACTCCCCTCAAATCAGCAGTAATTTGAGAGCGGGTATATTTATTATATTTCAAGCTTTTTTGTAATTTGGTTAAAGGCTTTACCTTATATACCTCATTTTGATACAGCAATAACAACAAGCCCAAAAAGATTTAGACTTACTCAGCAAGGATTATATGTCAACTTAAACACATATTTTTTTTATTTTGTAAATTATGATCAATTATATTATTTACTTACTTTCGATACCACACCCATTGTTTTGAAATTGTGATTGGTATAAGAGTAAATATTTTCGTTTTTCTCTGGCTTTTTTAACCTTGAAATTGCTAATGGCAAAATCTTAAAAGTTCTAATTCATTCTAATTTGTTCCTTACTCTACTGTCAAGAGATAATTTTGCTTTCCGGTAATTTATTTATTGGGATATTACCAATGAATGTTCTTCTTTATGGTGATCATTTATAAATTTTTTCCTCTCAAAAAATTTTTGATATTTGAAGATTTATTTGTGAAACTGTATTCAAGCAAGCTATTGCATGTGTTAATATTCAGCATATCAAAGCATAAATCAAATATATGTTTAATGTTTTTACAATGCATTTATCATATTATAGTTTGTTATGTATGTTTATTGCAATGGGTAAAAAAAATTCTTCTCTCTAGTTTCTTTTTTATTATTATTCGATTTATTTATAATCTTTTTTTCACTGTGGAAAGGTGATCACCTTGGGCTTTCTTGAGGTTCAAATTTCAGACCATTGGGTCCGTAGCCGTGTAACATAACCGCTAGACAAAAGTGTACATTTGTGTCCGGAAGTTGTTATCTGGCTTTACTCACGCATTACTCCCCCTCCAGTGAGTTGGAAGTGAAATAAACGATGTTATCGCACCAAGTGTTTTTTGCGAGCGACGAACGTTTTTATCGCGCCAAGTGTTGTGGCGCTCAACGACCTTTTTTTTTTTTTTTTTCCCCATGAGATTTTTTGAGCCTATGTTCGAATTTTTATATATAAAGTATCTTTTTTAAACAAAGAAAGAAAGAAAATTTTTAAAATGCTAGAAGTTTTCATTTTTTTATTATAGTGACATTTTTTTAATGTTAAATGTACATCAGAAAATTCAGTGTTATTTTTGGCATAAATTTATGATTATTCAGAAAGAAAATGAAAGCATGTAAGAAATGAATTAATTTAAAAAGAATGAAATTTATTATGAATTAATGTGCATGGCATTAGGGATATTAAATTCAACCATCTTAAGTTTTGGATCTGTAAACTTTTATTCTAGTAGAATTAGTATATGTAAGGTATAATTTATTTTCTTTTTCCATTTATACTTCTTAAAACTATTTTCCATTGTTAGTGATGATGATACAATATTAATTACAGTATCTGCATTACAAAATATCAAGCATTTTCTTCTGTAATTTTTAATCCCGTAATATAAAATAAAGAGGAAAGAATTTTAAGGTAAATTGTAATGCAGCTTATAACTTTTATTTATCTAATCAAGCCAGTTGCAAAAGAGAAAAAGTGTTAAACTTTTTTTTTAACGCCATAATTACAAAAGCATGTCAAGTTAAAAATTATTCAAATTACGATTGAATTATTGAATTTCTGCTTTAAAATAAGTATTTAATCCAATTAAATCCTATATCAATGATATATTTGTATGAAATTCTTATTCATAATTCTGTATTATCTGTAGCTTCTGATGATAATGATGATGAAAACCAAACTTCATCACTTATTCTTCCTACTGGCAAAGTTGTTGGAGTCCTTGAAAGATGCTGGAGAAATTATGTGGCTACATTGCCCGAAGAAGAAGTATGAATTTATTCAGACATATTTGTTAATATTTTTGTTCTCTTTAAATTAGGGGGTATGGAAACTTCTAGAGTTATCAAGTTACTTTTTTTTAATGAAAATATTGAAGAAAGATTTTTTTAAATAAATTAAATGAGAATATTTTTATCTATTTTTTAAATAAATAAAAGTATGAAAATTATTTTTATATGTATTTGAGTGGATTAGAAATTCAATAATTAGATATAATTTTTCTTCATAACTGATAATAAGAGAAAAGATTTAAACTTTATTGCCAATTGGAATCACTTTTTGATCATCCAAAATCTTAAGTAAAATCAATAGAACTATCATTCATTATCAATAATCCCAAATAGACTTAATTTTCTCACACTAAATACATGAAATAATAATTTTATGCTTATATGTAAACATATTCCACTAAACTTTATTCGGCATTATTTCAAATCATATTTTTCACCTTATTCATTTTCTATTCTTCCTTTTATTCATCCCTTTCTATTGATGGCAAGTTGTAAAGGCATTTATCATTAGAAAATAGCAATTAAAAATCAGTCGAATTCGATTTAGTACACTCATTAAATTATTTTTTTCTGTCATATTCCCATTTCCTAAATTACACAAAAGTTTAATCCCCAGATCTTTGAAATATATAATACTTATTTTTTATACTATTGACTGCAAAACTTCATCTAAGATATTCTCTTATTTTATTAATGGCTCTCATGATAAGTCTTTTGGATTCTTCTTGATCTGAGCAAAGCCTGTCTAAGTAGGGACATACATGGTAATTGCCCTTGGTCCCACATGGAGGGAAGAGGGGACAAATCGAATAGACTGTTTATTTTACGTTTGCATTTTTAATTCAATGGTTAAATGTGGTAGTATGAATAGCATTTTGAATTAATCTAATACTATAATACGAGGAATGGTTGCCAAGTCGAAAATCGCCCCAGAATTAATAAACTCCGGTAAACTTGGGGGTCTGGGGTTTTTGGCCACGAGGAATCGATTGGTGCCGGTTTTGAAGCGCTACGATCGAGCAGTTCGGAGTTACAGATAGGATATTTTCAAACTTTATTAGTTCGCCATAATGGCTACTTAAATTTTCAAGCGGTAACGTGCTGCCATCTATAGCCAATAGGGCGAACTAATAAAGTGTTATGTTTATGCTGTTATAGGTTTATAATATGTTTCTTATGCATGTATATATGTTTGGTTTTTCTAAATAAATTTGTCAAAAATATTGAACTTCAACACACTTCAATCTTTACCTTTACTTTACCTTTGTATAGAATAGTTCCCTTTCCAAACTCTAACTTTGTTTGGAATAGTTTACAATGGTGCACTTTAACTGGTTATCTTTTCACCAATGGTTTCACAAATTTTCTTATGGTATGTATTGTTTTGATAAATCACAATTGAAAATTTAAATCTTCGAGTTAGCTTCGATACCTGTTTTCACCGAGAGGAGCTCGGTCACCCGCTGGTTAACAAAAAAATACCATGGACAAGTTCTATGCACAGTTCTTAATACTGAAATAGAATTATGAATTAGAATGTCTCCTACCTAATCAGAAGTAGGAGACACAAAGAAGTTTTTGCCCAAGGCCCGAATTAGGCAAAGTCGGGCATACATCTGAAATGTAGCTATATTAAGGAAAATTCTTTTTGTCTGTGGAAATCTAAAATTCTTCAATCTTGTAAAATCTCAGGACTTCAGTTGTTATTTTTCATTTTGATTCATCATCTGAAAAAAAAAATTAAAGACAGTTGATTAAGCATTTTTCAAATAATATAATTTGTTTGAGGGTTAAAAATTTAATTAAGGGATTTTCAATTAAACTACAATTTATATCCTAAATGTGAGCATAGAATTGGAAAAATTGTAAAAATTCTATATAAAAGGGGCAAAAATCGAATGAAACTTCTTACTTAAAGTATGTACCTAAAGAATCATTTTTCAAAATTTTTATTTTTTTAAGGTAGTAGTAGAGTAGTAGTATAAGAAAAGTAGCTATAAAAATATTCTTGTTACAATTAAATTCTTTAGCATAAAGAAACAATTTTGTTGAGCTTCCTCTTTTCCTGGAATAATTTTTTGTTGACACTTCTTAAAAAGTTCTTGAGTTTGAGATTCTTGATATCTAGATGTGAATTTGTCTACATGAATTTTTAGATGTTTTGAATGTTTTTAGATATTTTAAGGGTTTTATTATAGATGCTTATTTTGTTTAGGTTACCAGTCCAGCATCCAAAAATAAAGAAAGACTGCTTGTTGTTCCGTACGATTATCGCATACCCAAAATACGTATAGCAACCAAACAAGCCGATGGTATTCGTAATAAAAGGTAATAAAAAAAGAACTTTTTAATTAATTTTCTTTTTATGCAAAGCATGAATCATGCCTGTAAATAATTAAAAAAAACATTATATAAGATTTGACTTACAGTATTTAACACACACACACATATATACATATATATATATATATATATATATTATTACGGATTTCCTATCTTTCTGAATCCGCCAGGTTCCTCTACCTGTATAGTGGGTGTGCATGGTAAGAGATGATGATGAACACACAATGATCAGTCCTCAGTAGACGACAGAACACAGACGCCGTTAATTTACAGAACAAAGACAGGACAGGACAATAGTTGGGTAGAGACAGACAACAAATAGTTACAGCACAGAGATGCCAATTATGTACAAACGACAACTATACAGCCGAGACGAATGCACAGGGCAACACACAACAGTACTCCACTGCAGATAGAAGTTCCGCAGTGACGACGTCCACAGCTCACAAGGTGTCCAGACAGGATTCAGCAGGAGAGGGAATCTTTAAGGGATTCTCTCTACACTCACATAGGTTCTTCCAAAGAGGCTGAAACTATTCCTCTGTCTCTCCTTGCCTTCGCAACCGACTCATTACTTCACACAACAGGACTACTCCTCAGTTCAGAACAGCTCCGTTCCCGACGACGACACACGACTCGTCAGAATACGCCAAACAGCGATTCAGCAGTCCTCCGTTCAGGACTCCACAGTTCAAGTCTTCTCGATTCTACACCAACTGACTGGAATATGAGTTGGATTAACGAGGCACGTACCCCGGCAGGGGCTTATCCTCGGTAATGATACTTGGATGAGACCTGACGTTCAATATATTGCCGTGAAACTCTTCGTACAGAGCGACAGATGTGACTAATGAGTTGGATTAACGAATCACCTAACCCCGGCAGGGGCTTATCCCCGAAGAAAATTTCCAGGTTCAGCTTCCGCCCTTATATAGTGACCGGAGGCGGGACTAACATCTTCTAGACCAATCAGGAGCATTCTGGTTGCATCTCGGCTCCTAATGGACGGATCGGAAAAATTCTCGATGTTTCGAGTATTGTCCATTTTGTCTCCAAAGTCGCCAAGCTCTGAGATCACTGACATCACACTCCTTCACTATTCAGTACAGATTACTGTAAATCTGTCTTCCTTACAATGACAATATTAGAGCGGGAAAGCAAAACTACACGTTCGTAACAATATATATACAAGGTGTTGCTAAATTTGACCATCAAATGCAGTGGGGGGATAGTAGGCATCAAAATGATTAAGAATCACCATACAACTCGGGGTCTTCAACCACGTTTAGTAGGGGAAAATCGCAAAAATATGGGAGTCTGAACATTGTTGGAAACTTTTTTAAAAAATAACAAATGTTTGAATTTATAATATTACTTACATAATTGTATTTTGCTTTCTTAGAAATCACTTCTTTGAGATCTTGTTCTTTTCAGTAGTTTCTGTGAATATTTATGATGAAAAACTTTTCAGTCTTTTGCTTTCACTTTATTTACTCTGCTTTTTTTTTCAGATTCGTTGTTAGAATTGATGGTTGGGAGAAAGAATCAAAGTACCCAAATGGTCACCTTGTTCAATCCTTAGGTGAGATTGGTGACCTTGAGACAGAAATCCAATCCTTATTAATTGAGCATGATGTCTTTTTTCGAGAATTTGCTCAAAATTTGGTAATTATATCTGTTGGGAAATTTTGTTAAATTGTTTTTTTTTTTTTCAATAATTCAGTGCTACTGTCTTTTTTATTGTTTTATTTTATTTATTCAAAAATTTTATTAAAATTAGTTGCATTTTTTAAAAATTTGAATTAAGTTTTGATAAAAATATATATTCTTCAAAGATTATACCTTTCATTACACAACTGCAAAAAGATAAATTAGTCATATAAAATTTATAATTATCATTTGATTATTTCAAACGCATTTAAATAATTATGTTAACATTGTGTATTCTATTCTGGATAAAACACTGATGTTGAGTAGCATATAATAATTTCCTAGTTGATAATAAAAAAAATTCCAAATATTTTGCCATTTAACTATTATTTCAGTCAAACATTTTAATTAAATTATAAATCAGTCATAAAATCAATAAAAACTGCTGGCACTTGACATTTATGTAAATAGTGCTTAATCTATTTATATGTGCTATTACAAAAGTTGACTCTTGGGATATAACAAAAAAAGTCATTCATTAATAATAATAAACAAGACTCTGATCCACAAGAAAAAAATGTGATTCGATTTGCATGGGTAGCAAATTAAAGACAAGTCATACACAAGGAACAACTTTTATAGAAATAGCAGACATCAAATTGTTCATTAAAAAACCGTAATATTGCTTAGAGTACACAAGTAGAGGTCATTTTATCAACATAATTCTTATGAACAAATTATTCCTCATTCGTACGCTTTGCCTTTTCTAATCTGAACAGGGTGTAGAATTATCTAGAACTTCTAAATCTCAGCGCCTAGTAATTTTTACATTCTCCGGAACCTTCTCATAATCTTATTTCCATGAAGAATATTTGCAAATCTCTCCAACTGTGCAGATAAACTAGATTATATTTTCATAACAGTATATATGTATGTATTTGTTCTGACATCTTTTCCAAATGACTGAAGAGAGTTTAATGAGACTTGTTTCACATATCATTCATAGTGCAAAAGAGTTTATGTGAAAGAATCCCATTCAGCCGAAATTCATTAATGGCCATTATCTTTATACCACCAACAGATGTAAAATCACTAATGCCATCTTTCTTCTTGATATCTGCTACTTGACATTCTCTGCAAATATGAAGATGTATCAATTTATAGATTCTATTCAAACTGAATTTTAATCCATATTTTGTACGATGAGCAATAGTTTTTCCCATTGGTTGACTAAAAATATTGAAGGACTTATCAACCTAATTCAGTACAGCATGTACCTTAGCAATGCACGGGAGGGATCATTTCAAAAAAATGAATTAGATGTTGAAAAGGTAAATCATACTATTGACATCTGCCCCACCCTAAGGCACACGGATAAAACCTCTCAAGACTGAATGACTGGATCGCTGGAACATCAACACTGGCTGGATTTGTGGTTGAGTCCGAATGGCCATCTCCAGCCATGGTACAACCCTCCTTGTAGAGAGTACGTCCCGTCATCGATAGGAGGGCCAGTGCCCCCACATATTATTGTATCCACCGGATTGGCAACATCCAGCCACTATGCCAAAAGTATCTCGTCCTCATTTCAAGTTGCCCCCCATGTTGGGGAGGTTGAAAAGGTGAAAAGAAATTGTTATACATTTTAAAAAAATTATTAAGAGATTAGAAAATTTTATTAATACAGCATTGATCCTTTTACTGACTCCAAAAAAGTTGGCAAGAAAAAACAGCCCATCTTGTATAAAAGATAGCTATATAGGCTCATAGAACAAAATGAGGTTGAAAAGAGAGATTTGAGAAACATATGATTTAATCATTTCTATTTATGCAAACTTCAAAACAGTATTAAATAGTGCAGCATTATTTGAATATAATTAAAGATAGAAGCTCTGAAAAAATCTTTGCACTTTTAACAAGTATTGATAATGAATTCTCAATATTTTTGTAGCTAAATGAATTGCCTACCTGCACTGCAGAAAATCCATGGACTTTAGATCCAGATCAAATCTCTAAACGTAGAGACCTTCGTGACTCTCATCTTATATTTAGTATTGATCCAAAAGGCTGTGAAGATGTGGATGATGCCTTATCAGTCAGGTAATAAGAGTTTGTGGTGACATCTTAATAAGCCAGTAACAACCACTAAACATTGGTGGCCATTTTTGTATACTGGATAAGTTACTGGCTTACAAACCCAAAGGTCCCAGGTTCGATCCTTGGCGGAATTCAACCTACGTATTGGCACAATTCCGCCAACACCTCGCCAAATTGATGACCTCGGACGTGATGAATTTTCAACAGCTCTCTTGGTGCCATCTCTCCATCAGCAACGCAAAGCCGTCAGACTCACTTGACGCACCAACGCAAAGCCGTCAGACTCACTTGACGCACCAA
>JAPMOQ010049901.1:411218-460697 GCA_026543055.1 Argiope trifasciata
CTCAAGCAGCAAATTTCTATGCTGAACATTTAAAAGGGACTATTCCCATTATTTTGATAACAGAAAATATTGAGGTAAGGAACTAATTTTAGATTTTCTTTCTTAACATTAGATTCTATATTGTTTTATCAGATTTGCTTATGAATTTTTCTTTATTATTTTATAGTTTAAGAATTAATCTAAATGTTTTATTTCCTAATATTAGAATGTTTACTTTATGAATTAGCTACTTTACGAATTAGATATAATGAATTAGATACTGTATGATATTAATTGCTTGCAAAAATTGTATATTAAGGTGCATTGAATAATTTCTTGTTAGGTCAGTTTTATGAGAAAAATGATTAGCCATGAAAATAAAGAATTAGACTAGAAATTCAGATTTCTGTATGAGAGCTTTATGAGTATATTATAATTTAAGAATTCTGGTTCTCTCTCTCTCTGTGTGTGTGGGGGGGGGGAGGAGGACTCTATGCAAATAAGAAAGTTTTTTCTCTTACTATTCCTTTTTTTAAAAATTCGCTTGATTATCTTAATTGTATTTTTTACCAATTAACATTCTGCATAAAAATTGATATAATATCTCTCAATAAATTAACTGTTTCAATTGACTTTTAAAAATTATAATTACAAAAGTTATTTACATTACCTAAATTTTTTTAAGCATTTGGGAGGATTGATTTTCTTTTTTCCCCCAATACTTTGCTGTATTGTTATCTTTCTGTTTCGATTGATTCTTGTTGATTTTTATAACTGATAAATAGATTTAGAGAAATTAGAAAAACCGAGTTTAAAAAATTAGATGAAAACAAAGTTTGTCTAGAATCTTGAAATTCTAATGCATAATCAGTAGTAGCTTATTGTTATATGTAATACTTCTTAAGCATCTTTACATGTTTATTACTAATCTTAATTTTTGCAGGCTTATAAACCTCTGGTACAACATGAATCCATTAAAGTATACTCTATGAGAGAGTATTTGGAAAACATGTGGAAAGATATCGAATCAATTCTGCCTCTATTTGAGTCCTTGCATCTAGCACTTTCTACTGGAACTGTAAAAGGTGGGGTTTATTTTTATTTTATTTTTTTATTTTGTGGAAATTTGTCTTGGTATAATTTAATCTTTATATCTTATTTAAATAATAATATTTTTCTTGATTTGGATTAGATATCCCTTTAAATATTTAAAGTTAGATTTAAAAATAAATTTCATCAAAATATTTTATTAATCATTGGATAGACAGTTAATGCATTTTTTTTCTAATTTCCCTAATTATTATATTTTAAAATGAGGTCACTTTTAGGTACAAGAAATAAAGAAATTTATCGATAAATTGATTCAGTTTTATTCAAACTCAAACAAACAATTTAGTTGTTGTTTATTCCAAATTCTTTTGCAGTGATATAATGGTGAGACATTAATTGTAAAAGCATCAAAAAACTTTTTGGTTAAAAAGTATTAGTGCTATCTAGATGACATCCTTTGAAGCTATAGCATTCCTGCAATTATTTTCGAAGTTTATTAAGATTGTTTTTTTTAATAATCAACAGTGTCACGACTTTTTTTTTAAAGATTTTAATGATCAATGAATTACATAACTATAATTTGATTGCACAAATATTCGTCATTTCACAAAATATCTGCAAATATCAAAATATAACGCTTGTTGTTTCTTCAGCCATCTCAGAATAGCTGAACTATATAATCGAAATGATACATTAATAAGTAAAAATGACACTTCTGTTTTCTTATGATGTAATGGAATCGATTCAACCCATCTAATTAAAAGCCAATTCAGGAATAAGCTGTAAAAATATATTTCATTTGTTTATTCTCCTTTCACTTGTATAAACTATTTTTGTAGTGATTGGATTTTCGAAGCGTTAACAAAATAAATGTTCATAGATGGCGCTAGGCAACTAGCGCGAGTGTAATGGAAAGAGTGAGATTATTCGAGTGTTAGCTCTTAGCGAGGGAGTTACTGCGCAGAGTAACTCCAACGAATCTGGAATAAAATTGTTAAGTTTTTCTATTTGACTTTTTTTTTTCTAAGCACTCACGAACCAGCCACGACAATTTTGATGTTATTTTGTAATAATTTAGCTTTCATATTTAAGTAAATTTTTTCTTGCTAATCAAATATTGTTTTTTCAATTAAGGAAATGATTTCTACGTATTTGGATTAAGACTACTTCAGTTGGTAATCATTATTCACATATAGACATTAAATATTGTTTATTTAACCAATTTTCTCTTTATTTATTTCAATTATTCATTTATGGAATGCAAATATTTTGATAATGAAATATAAATGTATTTTAATATAAGTTTAAAATTATTTCTTGAGTTTTGTTAGCTCCAATGTGTGTTTTACAGTTGATGAAGTGTCACTTCTGTTTATTCATATATATGCACAGATATGGGGAAAAAATTATTTTCTATAAAAACAAGTTTTATATTTATAAGCATAAGAAATTTAGTATAATAATCTTAACAATCACTTTATTTTCGCAATGTAAAAATATGCATTTAGTTTGAGATTAACTAATTATTGTATAAATGTTATATTAATCTTATTTATGTATATAAAAAAATATGTTGATAATATATATATTCATTCATTTCCATTCAGATTTGTCACAATCATATGACAATTACTTATCAGTTGATGTACTAGAAGCAGGCATCAAAGCTGGCCGTTATTTCAGAGGCTATTTAAGAGTTAATAAACATAATGCTTCTGAGGAGGCTTTTGTTACTACATCCAAGTTAGTCATTTTCTTTCAAATCTCTATATTCTTGTTTTAAGAACTGAATTTAAACGTGAATTCCAAAAAAAAAAATCACTTTCACTGTTTTCCTGATGTGAAATTTCTGTGTAATAAAGAATTCATATGATAAAAACAATAAAATTTCCTTATGCTAATCAAATTTACTATCTAAGGTAAAATATTTCTTGAGATTATTTGAAATTTAGTTTCTGTGCTTCTATTTTAATATTTTCTGTTTTTTCCTGGTAATTATAAAATTGTCTCAATGAATTGTAACATATTGTTTAGTTATATAAATGAAATGATTATATAAATTTTTGGAACATACTTTTATTAATATATAAAAGTCAGTTAATACTTATTATAAACATTACAAATGCAACTCTAGATACCTTTGGGGACTATATGGTTCACTGAAAATCAAAAATACTAATTACATTTACTTTCAAATATTGCATAATTCACACAAGAGAGAAACTGTTAAGCATTAAATTATGGCAGACATTAAAATTGTGTTATTTTAATTACATGACATGTGCTCTATTCATTATATACATAAAACATTTTAGTTAGAACAAGTCACATGATATCATAATTCCATTAAAAATATAATTATCTGGTTCATCTCTCTTATAATTTTCACAATATTTTAACTTTATTTCTGTATTCTTTATACAGATAGATCACATGGGTATTTAACAGAATTCTCCTTCCTTAGTTTTCAATACTTTAAGAAAGTCATGCATTTGAATATTTGTGAAAGCAATGAAAATAGTTTTCAGTTCAATGCAACAATTAAATATATAGCTAAAAATTAAACACAAAAAAAAATTTCAATTTGCTAAAATTCTGGAAAAATTTGAAAAACAATTAAATTTCAATCTTTGAAAAAAATCGATTCTTAAATTTGCAAATGGTGTAAAAGTCAATTTATTCCAATATTTTCAGGAATTATCGCAAAAAAAATTCCATGTTGCATAGTATTTAATTATTTAAATAAAAATAATTAATCTATATACACATTTTTACTTTTGTAAGTGTATAAATAAATAATTTGTCTCTAATGTTTCGTCCTATTAAGCATATGAAGATGCAGACATGTATGCATTCATATTTATTATTAATAGAAATATTTACCATTTGTCTGAATCAAGAAAGGCTGTTATTTTATATTTGATGAAAAACACTTGAATGTAAGGAGCAAAAACAAATATTTTGTGATATCTGTATTATTGAATTAATATGACCACGTTGTGAAATCCTCATCTTATAAAAAAGTGTAGCTTTGCCAGTACTGTTTCTTGTATTTTAAAATTTCACCACAGCATCATATCAAAGATTGCTTTTCAATTTAATGATAAATTGTACTAAGAAATGATTTATTTATTGCTGAAAGACAAAAAATTATAGAAAATAAATTGCATGCATTGTTTTAATCTAAAGACAATATTTTTATGATAAAAGAAATATTGCATGTTAGACCATTTTGAATTATTATTTTTCACCCATATCTGATGATGTGTAATTCTGAGATATTGTATACTGAGGAACTGTTTTTTATGAAATTGATTCCTAAAATATTTCTTAATGAATTTTATATATGACAGTAGGGAAGAATTTTATTTCTGTCATCAAAAAAATATGTTGTCCTTATGGAAATAATATTAATTTTAAATAGAACTTGATGTCTTTTTTTATAACTTAAATAATATACATCTACTTTAGTTTATACTTTTACTGGAAGTGCTTTTAAAAAAGTAATTTCTTAAAATAATATTAATAATTTTATTTCAGGGCAGCCTTAAAAGATGTGGGAGATATTTTTATCAGTGGTATGGTTGATAGAAATCGTGCTATTCATGGCGATGAAGTAGTTGTAGAGCTGCTGCCTGAAAATCAGTGGAAATCCAGGTGTTTGAAGTTGGTGGATAATATAAATGACTCAAAGGGCAAGTAGACATTTCATTTTATAAGGGATGAAATTTATTGTTATACACTGTGTTTCCTAGAAATTAAGAAATTTATATCATACTTTGCAGACTTTTACATAAATTGCAAATTGCAGAAATGTGGCTATCATTATTTATCATTATTATTATCATCGAGGCACACTGTTTTTCTAGGTACATTTTTATTCTTAATGTCATTACTGTACTACATTCTTGATATTGCTACTGTCACATCAAAATGCAATATATTGAAAACCTCAGACAATAAAATATACAGAATTCCAATTGAATAGCAGGAACTCTTGGCAACATCTAACCTTTTATAACAATAATCACATGTCACCAACTTGACTCTTGATTTTGCCAAAATTTATTAATGTAAAATCTTCATTTTTTTGTGTGTTATTATTAATTGTTTTATTTTAAGAAAATCCTCAATTTTTCTGCAACAACCTGTTACTTAGAAAATTCATTGCTATGTCACTGATTTATTCACCTGTTATACCCAGCGGTTATGAACCTTGAGTTCAAGCACTTCATGACACTTCCCTCAAATCAGCAATTGCATGCAGCAATTTCCTCAATTTTTCTTCAACAATCTGTTTGTTACGAGCGCTATTGGCTGAAAAGCCAGATTTTACTTTAAGAATACTAGAGCTAGAATTTACTGAATTAATTGCGCGCGAAACTTATGTTTTCTTTGAGTGTTTGACAACACCTTGTGTATAGAATTGTAAATAGTTTAGAAATAAAATGGAGTCAGATTAACTATGTGTGATTATTGTTGTCTTAAAAACCACATCTTTTAAAACGTATTAAGAGGAGAAACGACTGAATGATATGAAATTCAGATAGAGTCTCAACACTGTTATTTAGATATCTCATTGCTATGTCATTGTTCTATTCACCTGTTATGCCCAGAGGTTATGAACCGTGAGTTCAAGCACTTCATGGCACTCCCCTCAAATCAACAATTGCATGCAGTAATTTGAGAACAAATGTATTTATTATAATTCAAGCTTTTTTATTTTTGTAATTTGGTTAAATGCTTTACCTTATATACCTCATTTTGATACAGCAATAACAACAGGTCCAAAAAGGTTTAGACTTACTGAGCTAGGATTATATTTCAACTTAAACACATATTTTTTTCTTCTGTAAATTATGATCAATTATATTATTAGCTTACTTTTGATACCACACCCATTGTTTTGAAATTGTGATTGGTACAAAAGTAAATTAATTTTTTTTTATATATCCCGATTTTTTTAACCCTGAAATTGCTGATGGCAAAATCTTAAAAGCTCTAATTTGTTGCTTACTGTACTGTCAGCAGATAATTTTGCTTTCCAGTAATTTATTGACTGTGATATTACCATTGAATGTTCTTTATGGTGATCAGTCCTTTATTTGTGCATTTTGTCTCCCTCAAAAAATTTTTGATATTTGAAGATTTATTTGTGAAACTGTATTCAAGCAAGCTATTGCATGTGTTAATATTCAGCATATCAAAGCATAAATAAAATATAATTTTTTAACTATGCATTAATCGTATTATAGTTTATTATGTATGTTTATTGCTATGGGTAAAAAAAAAAAATCTCTCTAGTTTCTTTTTTTTTATCATTCGATTTATTTAAAATCTTTTTTTCACTGTGTAAAGGTTATCACCTTGTGCTTACTTGAGGTTAGAACTCGAGACTATTGGGTCCTTAGCCGCGTAACATAACCGCTAGACAAAAGTGTACACTCGTGTCCAGAAGTTGTTATCTGGCTTATGATCTTACCACCACATTACTCCCCCTCCAATGAGTTGTATGTTAGATAAAAGATGTTATCGCATCAAGTGTTTTTTGCCGGAGATGAACGTTTTTATTGTGCCTGGCGAACATTTTTACCTCGACAAGTGCTAAAGCAGGAGACGAACGTTATTATTATTTTTTTATTCATGAGATATTTTGAGCCAATGTTCGAATTTTTGTATCTAAGGTTTCTAAAAAAAGAAAAATCTGTTTTTAAAAAAATACTAGAAATTTTCATGTTTTCTAGTGACATTTTTTTTAATAAGTTAAAAGTGCATCAGAAAATCCAGTGTTCCTTTTGGTATAAATTTATGATTATTCAGAAAGAAACTGGGGGAATGAAATAAAAGAATTAATTTAAAACGAAATGTAAAATTTATTATGTATTAATGTGCATGGCATTAGTGATATGCAATTCATCCATCTTAATTTTCGGATATGTAAACTTTTATTCAAGTGGATGCCAGTTGGTCATACCAAGCCCGAATGAGCGTAGCTCTTTCGAATGAAGGCAGAAGTGTGCGCCTTTCGTTGTTAACGAGCACGGTTGAGGTGAAAGGACGACTTTGTTCGAACACACGCGACACAACCCTTTTTAGGGGACGGGCGAACTCATTCATCCATCCGCAAGTCAGAATTGAGATCCAAATCAGAGACCAACTCATCCCTGATTCAGTACCCGCAGAGGTATAATTTGTTTTGGGAACTTGGAGGACTTTGCAGTCACAATCAATTTAACGTGCCCCAACTGGCCAACACGGCGGTCTTTAGCCGAGACGAGGACAGAACTCGCTACCTTTCGGTTTCGAGACTGAGGCTCTACCAACCAGGCTACCGCGACCCTGATACAATGTTAATTACAGTATCTGCATTACAAAATATCAAGCATTTTCTTCACTAATTTTTAATCCCATAATATAAAATAAAGAAGAAAGAATTTTAAGATAAATTCTAGTGCAACATATAACTTTTATTTATCTAATCAAGCCAATTGCAAAAGAGAAAAAGTGTTAAACTTTTTTTAATGCCATAATTACAAAAGCATGTCAAGTTAAAAAAATATTCAATGGGAGACAGAATTATTGAATGTCTGTTTTAAAATAACTGTTTAATCCAATTAAATCATATGTCAATGATATATTTGTATGAAATTCTTATTTATAATTCTGTATTATCTGTAGCTTCTGATGATAATGATGATGAAAACCAAACTTCGTCACTTATACTTCCTACTGGCAAAGTTGTTGGAGTCTTTGAAAGGTGCTGGAGAAATTATGTGGCTACATTGCCTGAAGAAGAAGTATGAAGTTATTTAGATATAATTGTTAATATTTTTGTACTCTTTTTAAATTTGTGGATATGCAAATTTCTAGAGTTATCAAGTTATATGGAAAAAATATTGAAAAAAAAAAGATCAAAAGATTCTTTAAAATAAATTGAAATATCTGTTTCTATTTTTGTACTGAATAACAGTATGAAAACTTTATTAAATTTTTCTGTGTATATGAGTGGATTAGAAATTCAATAATTAGTTGTAATTTTTCTTCATAGCTGATAATGAGGGAAAAGATTTAAACTTTATTGCCAATCGGAATCACTTTTTGATCATCCAAAATCTTGAGTAAAATCAATAGAACTATCATTCATATCAATAATCCCAAATAGACTTAATTTTCTCATGCTAAATAGATAAAATAATAATTTAAGCTTATAAGAAAAGATATTCCACTAAACTTTATTCAAAATTATTTCAGATCAGATTTTTCACCTTATTCATTTTCTATTCTTTTGATTCATCCCTTTCTATTGATGACAAGTTGTAAAGGCATTTATCATTAGAAAATAGCAATCAAAAATCAGTAGAATTCGATTTAGTACACTCATTAAATTATTTTTTTTTTATTATATTCCACAAAAGTTTAATCCCCAGATCTTTGAAATATATAATACTTATTTTTTATGCTATTGACTGAAAAACTTCATCTAAGATATTCTCTTAATTTATTAATGGCTCTCATGATAAATCTTTTGGATTATTCTTAATCTGAGCAAAGCCTGTCTAAGTAGGGACATACATGGCAATTGCAAATTAAATAGAAAGTTTATTTTATGTTTGCATTTTTAATTCAATGGTTAAATGTGGTACTATGGATACCATTTTGAATTAATGAACAAAAAATACCATGGACAAATTCTATGCTCAGTTTTTAATGCTGAAGTAGTTAATCACAGGTAGAGGACTCAAAGAAGTTTTTTGCACTGTGATCTACATCTATCCCAAGTTAGGCCCTACATCTGAAATTTGACTTTATAAGGAAAATTCTTTTCTTCTATATTAAGGAAAATCTAAAATTCTTCAATCTTGTAAATTCTCAGAATTTCAGTTGATACTTTTCATTTTGAGTCATCATCTAAAAAAAAAAATTAAAGACAATTGATTAGCATTTTTCAAATAAGGTTATTGGTTTTATGGTTAAAATTTAAATTAAGTTATTTTTAATTAATCTACAATTTATATCCTGTGAGCATAGAATTGAAAAGCTTGTAACAGTTCTATATAAAAGGGGAAAAATTCAAATGAAACTTCTTATTTTAAGGGAATGTATTTAAAGATATCATTTTTCAAAATATTTAATTTTTTTAATTGACTGGAAAGTAGCTATAAAAATATTCTTGTTACTATTAAATTCTTTCACACAAGGAAACATTTTGAAATGTAAATATTATTGTTGAGCTTCCTAGAGTAATTTTTTTAATCTTTCATTGACATTTCCTTAAAAGTTCTTGAGTTTTAGATTCTTGATATCTAGTTGTGAATTTGTCTGCCTGAATTTTTAGATATTTTGAAAAGTGTTTTTAGAGATATTTTAAGGGTCTTATTATGGTTGCTTATTTTGTTTAGGTTACCAGTCCAGCATCCAAAAATAAAGAAAGACTACTGGTTGTTCCGTACGATTATCGCATACCTAAAATACGTATAGCAACCAAACAAGCCGATGGTATTCGTAATAAAAGGTAATAAGAAAATAACTTTTTAATAAATTTTTCTTTTAATCCAAAGCATTAAATATGTCTGTAAATTATTAAAAAAACATTATATAAGATTTGATTTACAGTATTTTATATATATATATTGTTACGGATTTCCTATCTTTCTGAATCCGTCGGGTTCGTTTTACCTGTATAGTGGGTGGGTGTGGTGTGAGAAGATAATGAACACACAATGATCAGTCCTTAGTAGATGGCAAAACGCAGACGATCTTTATTTACAGGACAAAGACAGAACAGTGCACAGATAACAAATAGTTACCTCACAGGGACGCCAATTATGTACAGACGAACGCACAGGACAGCACACAGCAGATAGAAGACCACAGTCAGAAACTCCGTAGTGACAACGTCCACAGCTCACAAGGCGTCCAGACAAGATTCAGCACGAGAGGGAATCTTTAAGAGATTCTATCTACACTATCGTAGATCTCTTCCAAACTGGCTGAAACTACTACTCTGTCTTTTCTTGCCTTCGCAGCCGACTCACTACTTCACACAACGGGACTACTCCTCAGTTCCGAACAGTTCCGTTCCCGACGACGACACAGGCTTCGTCAGAATACGCCAAACAACGATTCAGCAGTTCTCCGTTCAGGACGCCTCAGTTCAAGTCTTCTCGATTTTCCACCAACTGACTGGAATATGAGTTGGATAAACGAGGCACCTAGCCCCGTCAGGGGCTTATCCCCGAAGATGACAATTGAGAGAGGCCCAGCGGTCAATAGATTGCCGTGGTCGTCTGCGAAAAATTTCCAGACTGCGATGACATGCTTATCGGGGTTCCCGTCCTTGGAGTAGGACTATACCCTTATTGAAAATGACTGTACAACTATGGCTTTTAGTAATTTAACATGAGCTGTTGAGTTACAGTGAGAGGTAGAACAAGTGTGTTGAAGCTAGCGTTGCTATTGGTTGTTAGATTGGAAGTTACTCTGCTATTGGCTGTTGTGGGTTGGGTAGGTGCGGGGGTATGCTGCCGAAAGGAACATGGGACTTAGCGATATTTTCATCTTTGCGGGGAAAAATTTCCAGGTTCAGCTTCCGTCCTTATATAGTGGCCGGAGGCGAGGCTAACATCTTCTAGACTAATCAGGAGCATTCTGGATGCATCTCGGCTTTTAATGGACGGATGGGAAAAACTCTCGATGTTTCGAGTATTGTCCATTTTGTCTCCAAAGTCGCCAAGCTCTGAGATCACTGACGTCACACTCCTTCACTATTCAGCTCAGATTACTGTAAATCTGTCTTCCTTACGATGACATTATTAGAGCGGGAAAGCAAAACTACACGTTCGTAACAATATATATACAAGGTGTTGCTAAATTTGACCATCAAATACAGTGGGATGATAGTAGGCATCAAAATGATTAAGAATCACCATACAACTTAGGGTCTTCAACCACGTTTAGTAGGGGAAAATCGCAAAAATATGGGAGTCTGAACATTGTTGGGAACTTTTTTAAAAATAACAAATGTTTGAATTTATAATATTACTTACATAATTGTATTTATAATCAGAATTGTATTTATAATATTACTTATATAACTTAATTGCTTTCTTAGAAATCTTGTTCTTTTCAGTAGTTTCTCGGAATATTTATGATGAAAAACTTTTCAATCCTTTGCTTTCACTTTGTTTATTTACTCTCTCTCTCTTTTTTTCAGATTTGTTGTTAGAATTGATGGTTGGGAGAAAGAATCAAAGTACCCAAATGGTCACCTTGTTCAATCCTTAGGTGAGATTGGTGATCTTGAGACAGAAATCCAATCCTTATTAATTGAGCATGATGTCTTTTTTCGAGAATTTGCTCAAAATTTGGTAATTATATCTGATTAGGAATTTTGTTAGATTGTTTTTTTTTCGATAATTCAATGCTGCTGTCTTTTTCGTTGTTTTATTTTATTTATTCAAACTTTTTATTAAAATTAGGTGCATTTTTTTAAAATTTGAATTAAACCTTGATAAAAATGTATTTTTCCTTCAAAGATAATACCTTTCATTACACAACTGCAAAAAGATAAATTAGTCATATTAAATTTATAATTATTATTTGATTATTTCAAACCCATTCAAATAATCATGTTAACATTGTGTATTCTATTCCGGATAAAACACTGATGTTGAGTAGAATATAATAATATCCTAGTTAAATGGCAAAAAAATTTCCAAATATTTTGCCACTTAACTATTATTTCAGTAAACATTTTAATTAAATTATAAATCAGTCATAAAATCAATAAAAACTGCTGGCACTTGACATTTATGTAAATACTGCTTAATCTATTTATATTTATTATCTTTTACTCTTGGGATATAACAAAAAAAGTCATTCATTAATATTAATAAACAAGACTCTGATCCACAAAAAAAAAAGGTGATTCGATTTGCATGGGTAGCTAATTAAAGTCAAGTCATATACAAGGAACAACTTTTATAGAAATAGCAGACATCAAATCGTTCTTTCAAAAACCGTAATATTGCTCAGATTACACAAATAAAGGTCACACCATCAACATAATTCTTATGAACAAATTGTTCCTCATTTGTACGCTTTGCCTTTTCTAGTCTGGACAGGGTGTAGAATTATCTAGAACTTCTAAATCTCAGCTCCAAATAATTTTTACATTCTCAGGAACCTTCTCATAATTTTATTTCCATGAAGAATATTTGCAAATCTCTCCAACAGTGCAGGTAAACTATAATTTCATAACAATACATATGTATGTATTTGTTCTAACATCTTATCTAAATGGCTGAAGAGATTTTAATGAGACTTGTTTCACATATCATTCATAGTGCAAAAGAGTTTATCTAAAAGAATCCCATTCATCTGAAATTCATTAATGGGGATTATTTTCATATCACCAACAAATGTAGAATCGCTAATACCATCTTTCTTCTTGGTATTTGTGACTTGACATTCTCTGCAAATATGAAGGGGTATCAATTTATGGATTCTATTTAAATTGAATTTTAATCCATATTTTGTACAATGAGCAATAGTTTTTTTCCATTGGTTAACTAAAAATATTGAAGGACTTATCAACCTAATCCAGTACAGCATGTACCTTAGCAATGCACGGGAGGGATCATTTCAAAAAAATGAATTAGATGTTGAAAACCGAAGTCATACAACTGACCCGCCCTAAGACACAAGATAAAACCTGGCAAAGCTGAATGACCAGACCACCACAACAGCAACATTGGCAAGAACTGTGGTAAGTCCTAATGGCCATCTTCGGCCATTGTACAACCCTCCCCATAGAGAGTAAGTCCCATCATCGATGGGAGGGTCAGTGCTCCCACCTATTATTGTACCCAGCAGGTTGGCAAGATCCAACCACCATACCAGAGTCATCTCATCCTCATTTTAAGGTGTCCTCCTGATGGGGATGTTGAAAAGGTAAAAAAAAATGGTTATATATATATTTTTTTTTAAATTATTAAAAGATGGCAAAATTTTATCAATACAGCATTGATCCTTTACTTACTCCACAAATTTTGGCAAGAAAAAACAGCTCATCTTGTATAAAAGATAGCTAGATAGGCTCATAGAACAAAATGAAGTTGAAAAGAGAAATTTGAGAAACATATGATTTAATCATTTCTATTTATGCAAACTTCAAAAGCAATATTAAATAGTACAGCATTATTTGAATATAATTTAAGATAGAAGTTCTGAAAAAATCATTGTGCATTTAAGAATTATTGACCATGAGTTTTCAATATTTTTGTAGCTAAATGAATTGCCCATCTGCACTGCAGAAAATCCATGGACTTTAGATCCAGAACAAATCTCTAAACGTAAAGACCTTCGTGACTCTCATCTTATATTTAGTATTGATCCAAAAGGCTGTGAAGATGTGGATGATGCTTTATCAGTCAGGTAATAGGAGTTTTCTATCAGAAACTATTGCAATTTTTTGTGTATCATTGAAGTGTTTATGTAATAAATACCTTTTTTAAAATAATACCATACTAAACATGTTCTCTGATAAAAGGCAACTTTTTAAAGCTTTTATAATGAAAATATAAAACTTGTTGCAACTTGAAGCTAACTTATGCTTAAAATTAATGAATATAAAGCTGTACATATTGAAATTAGTGACAGCAATAATCATTCTTCTTGTTAATTAAGTCAATAATGTATCTTAATAATTTCAATTGTGCTTAATTACCAATTACTTATTATAATATGCAAAGTATTTATATTTTAATAGGTCGCAGTGACCTGATGGTGATATCTGTTAACCAAAAATTATAAATTGTCTCATCCCCCTTTATGCAAATCGTCACTTAATTTTCCATGACGTTGTGTTTTGATCACGTGATCGGAAGTCGTTGGGTGATCGGTGACTTCCGGTATGTTTGATATTTAAAAAGATGTTCAAGCTTTGATGCACTCTTTAATTAGGTAGCTCTATATAGAATGCTGTCATATATATAACTCTGTTAATAGTATCCTCGGATAGTTAACTCTCTCGACTTAAACTCTGTTAATTTTATATTAGAAGGCATGTGTTACCTGCTTTTAGTATATTATTTTTCCTGTTTGTTAAATTATCTCTTAAAATTGATGATGAACAGTTTTTTGAAATAAAGTGATTTCTTCCAAAGGCATTATTATTTTTGTCACTTAATACACTATGCAACTCTGTTGCCATGTACTTGTGGCAGCAACTACGTGGGCCTCAAAGTCGGTGAGTAAGAGATTAAGTTCCACAGAAGAGCCATTTATTGGTGTGGTGCAAAGCTTTCAAGAGGAAATGGCATCTCAGGTGTCGTGCCTGTCATCTGACCTTGGTTCAAAATTACATCCATCCCAAATAGCAATAGTGTAGCTTTAAAAATGGGGTGTTGATATAACTAAACTAAATTAAAATTCATACAATAGCAATTGCTTCAATGAAATTTCAAATAAATATTTTAATAAAATTTATTTCATAAAGAAAATTCCATTCATGTTTGGAAGTATGCACTTGCCATTGTAATTAGCTTAACTCGATCCAAATTTTGTCTTGAATATCATATTTCTTATTGAACATAAAATTTACCAATTATAAAGGTGAAATTATATTGTCATAACTAAATTTAATCATTTGTGAAACGAATTTCACTAAAAAAAAGGATTAAAATTATATATTTTTATGTAAATTAATATTTTTCTTATGTTTGATTCAGAGAATTACCTGGTGGCAAATTAGAATTGGGGGTCCATATAGCAGATGTCACCCATTTTGTTCAAGAATTATCAGTGGTTGATCTTGAAGCCAGGAGTAGATCCACATCTGTATATTTGCCTGATCGTCGATATGATATGCTTCCTCATGTGCTGAGTGGTAATTTGTGCTCATTGTTAGGAAATGTTGATCGGTAAGTTTCTTAATTTTTGGTTAAATTTGTTTTTTTAGTTGTAAATTTTTTTAATTTGCAAGGTGATATACTAGAATTATTATTTGCTTGAAAAGTATAGTTGCTCTCATTTGTTTGCTAGCTATGCCGTAAGTGTTTTATGGGAACTGGATTCAAAATGCAAAGTCCAAGATGTGTGGTATGGAAGAACAATAATCAAGTCAAAATATAAACTTTGTTATGAGGTATGTATGTTTATTTATATCAAATTAAAATTACCAGAAATGAATTGTTTAAATTTTTTTTAGTAAAATACAAGTTTTTAGTTTTAATTTTCTTTTTTTCAAAAACCTTAATGAAGTGGGAAATTTTTTTTATTTGTGATTATTTAGGCTGCACAAGATATATTGTATGGATCAACTGTTGAAAATATGCTTGCGGATATTCCAGAACTGCAGGGACTTGATGAATATGAATTAAATATGAGGTATGTTGATATTACTTATTTACTTTTAATTTCCTCTTTCTCAAATGATCTGTTGCATATGGTTATAAATTTTTGATAATATTTTAATACATATTAATTTTTTATACATATAGGAATTATGTTTCATATTATTAACAAATAATTTCATGTTTTTATTTTATTTTCATGTTTATTTTGAAATTAGATTTAAAAAATAAAACTTTCTTACCATAAATTCAGAAAAATTTTCAAGGTTATATATATATATATATATATATATAACAATAGGTATGTGTGGATATATATATTTTAGAAATCAATATTCAAATCAAAATATACTGCTATTTAGCATAAAATGTTTTTTTATAAAAAATTTGAGTTTAAATAAGTTTTGGAGTAGGTGTGTTGGCGGAATTGTGCCAATACGTAGGTTGAATTCTGCCAAGGATCGAACCTGCGATGTTCGGGTCTGAAAGCCAGTAACTTATCCACTATACAAAAATGGCCACCAATGTTTAGTGGCTGTTACTGGCTTATTAAGATGTCACCACAATACTCCCCTACCAGTGAGTTCGGCAGAGAGACGAACGATTTTATTGCGCCAAGCGTTATGGCTTGTGTATGAGAATTGCTGCTGCGTCAAGTGAGTCTGACGACTTTGCGTTGATGCGTCAAGTGAGTCTGACGGCTTTGTGTTGATGCGTCAAGTGAGGTTGACGACTTTGCGTTGGTGTGTCAAGTGAGTCTGACGACTTTGTGTTGATGCGTCAAGTGCGTGTGACGGCTTTGCGTTGCTGCGTCAAGTGAGTCTGACGGCTTTGCGTTGCTGCTGCGTCAAGTGAGTTTGACGACTTTGTGTTGCTGATGGAGAGATGGCGCCAAGAGAGCTGTTGAAAATTCATCACGTCCGGGTCACTAATTTGGAGTAGGTGTGTTGGCGGAATTGTGCCAATACGTAGGTTGAATTCCGCCAAGGATCGAACCTGGGACCTTCGGATTTGTAAGCCAGTAACTTATCCACTATACAAAAATGGCCACCAATGTTTAGTGGTTGTTACTGGCTTATTAAGATGTCACCACAAAGTTTTGCTCATCTAGAAATATTCAAATTTAAAGTTTAAGTTTGAAAGAATGTTTTATCCTTATCTTATAAAATATGTAAGAATATGTTCTATTCACCTTCAAGTAAATGTAAAATTTCCAGAATTGAATTAAATATTTCATTTTCTTTTAATAAATTAATAATTTCAGCCATCAATTATGCTACAGTTTTTGCATTCTAATGACTTTTATTTTATTATTCATGTCTTTCTTTCACTATAAATCCGCAACTCAATGTCTTTAATTTGTACTGATGTGAGGTCTTTCTTATGTTTCAGATTTCATGAGTTGAAGGATTCGTTGTCGAAACTGTATCACATAGCTAATGTCATTAGAAAAGAAAGACTTGGTGCTGGAGGATTGGAACTGAACAGTATTAACATGAAATTTGAAATTGATCGAAATCTTCCGTCAGCTGTTACTGATGTAAAATCTGCCAAGGTTTGTTAAAAGTGTTTTTTTAACTGCGTATTTTTTTCAGAAAATATTTCTTTACTTTTGATTGTAGCCATTTGACAATAAGTAATAAATGCTATTTTTATACCATGTACATTATCATATATGTACATTGATATACTCATACATACATACTTATTGATTGATTGGCTGATTTTCTTATGTTAATACCTTTATTTTACTATTATTCAATCATAAACTATGATTATGTATTTAACAATCCTTAGTTCTTATGCTTTTGTTAGGATTTTTAAAAAAAACTGTATTGAAAAAAATTATTTTTTACATTGTTGAATTTTATTCTGTTATATTAAGCGTTTGTAATCTTCTAAAAAAAAATTTGATATTATGTGATAATAACCTTTTCAGTCAGATTCATTTTTGATTATTATAAATTACCAAGCAATTTTTTTTATTTTTCTAAAACGTTAAAAATATGAAAATATTGAAAGTTGGATATTAACTCTATATAAAAACCATTGCATATTAATTTTAAATATAAATGTTTCCAAAAGGCAGTTAACATTATAATCCTTTATTTTTTGTGTATTATAGTATATTTATTTATAAAATAATTATAATCATTATAGTCATTGAGATTATTTTATACTTTTAATGACTAAAAAATGATAATTTTATTTAAAATTTATAATTTTTTCTATAAAACATTTTTTTAATTTTTCATGTTGCAAAGTAATATAAAATCATGATCAAAAGTAATGGATATTTCTTTAGAATCTAAACCTATTATCATAGGATTCTATTATATTTTTTTCTAATAATGCATTAAAAATAATGTATAATTGATAACTTTTAATTTCCAAATTAAAATTACTCTTTTCAAGCTTTTGTACTTTTGAACTCAATTTTTCTGTTTGTCACTGAATCTTATTCTTATTTATATTTCACTTTATATATTTATATAGTTTTATATGCTAAATAACATTTATTTGTACTTTGTAGGAATTAGCAATTCATAAAACAGTAGCTGAATGTATGATTTTTGCTAATCATTGGGTTGCTAAGAAAATAAATGATGTATATCCTTCTCAAGCTGTAGTAAGTCATCAATTGTTTTCTTATTGCTTTTAAAATTTAAAAAGGGACAATTAGTTTAATGATGCCTGAATCTTTTGTTTGTCTCTACTATTAAGTATTATCTTGTAGCTTCGACGACATCCTAATCCAAGAGAAGCAGATTTAGTTGAACTCCAGAAATTGGCTGAGTCTAAAGGATTTAGTCTTAATATCCATTCAAATAAAGAGCTTGCTGCATCTTTAGAAAAGGCTGTTGACCTTCATGATCCTAGTATTAATCAGGTAATACTTTCTTAAATCTTAACATTTCATTTCACAATAAGGGATTTTTCGATACAAAAAAAAATTACTGTTTTTAGGAAATAATAATTGTATTATGTAACTTAACTTCTGAATTGTAAAGGATTTCTTATGTAGTATTTTTAGTAAATTTTCATCCTTTTAAAAAAATTTGAAGAATCTTATCAGCATCAGAAATTTGTAGTTTTGATAGTCTATAAAATTATCATTTATTAAATCAAAGAAGTTAGATTTCTAATTTCTTTGATTTCTATTGTTAAAGAACAAAATTCCTGATTATATATAACATGATGGCATACAAATTACCTTACAAAAAATTATTATCTAACCCTAGACTTCAAAAGCTGTTGTGTTTTTATTATAAAATTATTATAATTATTATCATCAGTGTTTGAAGAATACTTCATATAGTCCCATCAGAATAATGTTGCCATTCCTGTCTGTCTCTCACATATACACAATCTGAATTTAATTTTTCATTTACCTTTGTATTTAAATTCTGACTTTCAACTTTTAATTCAATATGTATCAGATTATTTGTTTGAAAGAGCTTTAGACATTCCTTGATATTTCTAAATCAGTTATTTTATACTTGGTCCTAGAAGCTGAGAGTTATATTATTAGCAACTGCAGGTTTTGTTTTGTATTTTCAGATTTTTCGCATTTTAGCTACTCAAACTATGAACCAGGCGACATATTGTTGCACTGGCTGCTACAGTTTGCCAGAATTGTATCATTATGGCCTAGGGCTTGACCAATATACACATTTTACCTCACCAATTCGGAGATATGCTGATATTTTAGTAAGTATATTTGTTCAAATAAAATATATTTAATATTTGTTTTTATCTGCTTGTGACTGATGTTTATGTTTAGTTTCTCGAAGATTTACTTTAAAATTGTTTTTGAAAGTAACTGCTCAATGGAATTTATGATAGAATTTTTTTCTGTTTGTGCCATCTATGTGGTGTCTTAATAAGCAAGCAACAGCCACTGGACATTGGTGCTCACTTTTGTCGAGTTAATATGTTATGCGGCTACAAACCATAAGTCTCAGGTTTGATCCTTGCTGAAATTCAATCTTGCCACATCTATATCACCATTATGTGCCAATTTTCAGCCTAAAATCTTCTTTATTCCTTTGAAATGTATTGATTTGTATTAAATTTATTGTAGTTAGTTCATTTATCTAGATATGTTGATACTTTCTTTTCAGGTTCACAGACTTCTGCTTGCCGCTGTTAAAGATACAGATTCTAGTCTTAGCATGGATTCTACTGAAATTGAAAAATTATGTAATCATATGAATATAAGGCATAGAGTAAGTTCATTCTTTCTTTCATTCCCCCCCCCCCGTCTTACTTTCCTGCAATTTTGCTACTATTTTTAATTAATAATATAAGTAGATGATGATTATGCCTTGTCCATGTTTCCACGGAAAGGGGGTGCAGTAGCTTCTGAGGGTAAAGACCCCTGAGCACCCAGAGGGCAGAATTCTGACTTCAAGCTCAAATGCAGGTGACACACACATTTGCTTTCACTGCCCCTTTTTACAGGGAAGCATATTCATCCATCTCACAGATGAAACAGAGAACAACCATACTCGAACCCGGAATGCCTAGATCACGGAGAAGACAAATATGAGAAGATAACTGAGATATTCTTTATTTCAAATTAATACTATAATATTGAGATTGCTAAGGCTAAAAAAAATTAGTGTCATGTGTTCTTTTTAAGTTTCTAAAAGAATTTGTTTTCATTTTCAAATCAAATTTTAACAGAAAATGAAAGGGGGAAAAAGGTAATAGGGTATTATAGGGTAAATTATAATTCTCCTATAATATTGAGATTATCTCCACCCTCTCCCGAGGGCCGCGGTAGCCCGGTGGTAAAGTCTCGACTTCGGAACCGGAGGGTTTCAGGTTCGAGACTCGATTCCACCGAAGAACCGTCGTGTGATGGGGTCTGTTGCACGTTAAATCTGTCAGACCAAATGTCCTCCTGCTGGTGTGGAGAGGGTGGTGCCAGTTCAGGTGTCGTCCTCGTCATCTGACCGTGGTTCAAAATTACGAGGTACGTTCCAAAATAGCCCTCGTGTTGCTTTAAACGGGACGTTAATATACCTAAACTAAACTTAACTCCCCCCTCCCCCCCAAAAAAAAATAAAAGTAAAGATAATTCAGTCACTTTCCCATTTTTCTCAACAGTTGTGTTCCTACTTAATTTTACCATAATTAGTTAATAAAGAGCAATGATAAAAAGATATAATTTCATTACCCTTATAAAAAAAGTTTATTTTGCATGAAATAATTTGAATACAAGTATGAAGAATTCCATAAAGAGTATCAAAAACTTTTCTAACTGATCGCAAAATTCAAATCCAAAAATCTGTAAAAGATATTGTTCTCCCTTTTTCTCCCTAAATATAACAGTTTTCTTTAAATATTGAAGTAATAAAAGCTTGGAGATACTATAACCATAAACAGTCTTATTTTTCTCTATGGCTCAGTTTGTAAAACTTCTTACAATTCATGGAAGAACCAGAAATATTTTGAGCTAAATTGCCACATAATATTGAAAATTATTAAAAATCGTATTAGATGTAATGGCATTTTACAAAGGGCATTCCAAAAGTAGGTTACACTTGTCAAATGACATCATGGCGAAACAAGAGCTAAGCTTACCCAGACGATAATTGAGTTCCACGACTTGCAATGCAATTCAGATAGTGAAAACCGTTGCTGCATAGTACTAAAAAAAATTGCGAGTCAGCCATAGATTTACTTCAACATTAAAGTACGTTTTTTATGGGCAAAACGTTTACCTAGTACGGAGATACATCGTACAATATTGGGAGTGTATGGTCCCCAAGCAATGTCAGGTCCAGCCATTATAAAATGGGGCCAGCAGTCCGAAGACAGTTTCTTAACCGATGTGGAAAGGCTAGGAAGGTCAGCAACGGTGACCACATCAGACATGACGAAGTGGGTAGGAAACAAAATTCTCACCAATTTTAGAGTAAGCATTGCACTCATTGCACAAGACTTGGGAATATCCGTTGGCTGTGCGTATTCCCTCGTCCGTCGCCAACTGGATTATCACAAATTTTGTTTCAGTTGAGTTTCTTATTTTTTGAGTTCCGAACTCAAAGAGGCAAGTTTACGGCATCCTGGGAATTCTTTGAACGTTATTTTACAGAAGGTGATGATTTCTTAAGTTATATCATTACAGACGATGAGACAATGGTGCATCACTTGACCCAAGAAACGAAGCAAGTGCCAATGGAATGGAGTCGCACATCATCATTTTGGAGATCAAAATCCAAAATGTTTCCATCAGCGAGTAAAGTCATAACTACAGTGGGTCCCCCCCTCCCTCCTCGATTGTGAAGGAGTTGTCTAGACTAAGTTTATGCGAAAGAGCACGACCATTAATGCTAGGTCTAACTGTGAAATGCAAAGTGTTTTGCGCAAAGCTGTGAAAAACAAGAAATATGAAAACTAAGCAAAAGCATTGCCCTCTTGCACAATAATGCAAGACCGCACAAAGCAAACACAACACAGAATTTACTTCGCCGTTTTGGATGGGAAGCTCTGGAAGCATCCACCGTACAGTCCCGATCTGGCATCTTGTGACTTTCTCGTATTTGGCAAACTCAAATAACATGTGGGTGGAAGCCAGTTTTTCGACCATTACCAGGTTCAGCTGTTTTAAGCTGGCTCCAGGATCATGGGACAATTTTCTATAAGTCAGGACACCGAACGATTAGTGCTACGTCCTGATAATGGAGGATTTGCTGCAAAAATTAGAGGCAGTTTCAACTATTCGAATTTGCATAAAGCTGTAAAAAAGTCTGAAATTTTTAAATTCTAATGAGACAGACAACTCCATCCCTTGGGATACGAGAGAACAAAGTTTTGAGCTACATCTTTTTGGCACCATATTAACAAGGATTTTCTTTTCCATATAATTCTAACTTAGTGCATGTAACTCTAATTTTCCCCCAATTGGAGCTACATCATTTTTGCAGCAAACCCTTCAAATGTCTCCAGCAACTGGGAGATTATATAGAGAAATAATATGCTAGTGTGTGTGTGTGTATATATCACATTACATTGTAGCATATTTAATAAAGTATTTATGACTAATTAAGTGAAACTTACTTTTTGAACGCCCCTTATATATCTCTTCGTTTCAGCAACTATACAAAAAAAGGAAAAGTTATGAGATTAAAAATGGCCCATTTGTTAAGCAAGCAAACTCCGATTTCTTCATCCTCAAGAAATGTTTTTGGACTAATTCAGATCAAAAAGATTGCAGTATTTTTTAAATTTTCTTTTTAAATTATCTGAATTCTTTTATTGTTGAAGGCTCAAACCTGGCTCAATAAATTGGCTGAATTAGCAAAACTAGCGATATTATTCTTGCATACCTTATAAAATTAATCCTTGGTTTTAGTACTAGAAGATTACAGATTCATGGTCCGAGCCCTTTTATATTGGTGAAATATATTTGAATGAGGAGGTTTGTCGACTTGGGTGTTGTTTTTGTTATTGCGTGAGGGACATCTTACATTATTTCATAAAAGAAAAGTTAATTGGGTAATTAAATTTCTACATTTTCTAACATACATTTTACTGTATCCTATATGCTTATGTTTGCATATATTTCATATACCTTTATATTTACTTTTTCCATTTCGAATAGGCTGCTCAAGATTTGGAAAAAGATGCTCAGCAACTTTTCCTCTCTTTCTACTTTGAAGAACTAAGTGGACAAGAAAACTCATCTCCTTGCCTTGTTGATGGAATTATCTATGCCTTAAGAGCCAATGGGCTTCTGGTATTCATTCCCAAGTATGGCATCAAGGGTGCTGTGTGCTTGTGTAATAAAGATCGTAAAGTGGCTGTTGTCCAAGATGCTGTTGAATGGGTAGATGGTAATCTAACTAATGCTGAATCTTGTTTAACTGTCCGTGCTGGTGGAATCTTGCAAAAGTATCGAATTTTTGACCATATCACGGTGAGTTAAAAGCTATTTTAATTTAGTGATTCATCATTCATTTTGATGTATGCAGCGATTATATTTTAATATCCTATCGCATAGTAAAAATAATAATTTTATTACCAGGAGTGTACAGCTAGAAATGTGGTACATTATTTTATTTGGTAAAATCCTATTTTAGCCCAACTCTGGCAACTTTTTCAAAATCTCGCCAATTTTTCAAAAACTTGCCAAATCGAAAGTATTTGTATTAAAAGGTTAAGAAAAAAGAATTCTTTCCTTTCCCCAAAAAATTCTTATTATTCGCCAAAGGTGGGCTAAAATAAGATCGACCCTTTTATTTTTTTCGCCTTCATATGCTAAGAGAAAAAATTGTACTCATTAAACAGTTTGACTTCAATATTTTGATAAATCCCCTCATTTCTAAATCTCAGGTCTGATAAACACATTTTTGACTGTTGATTTGGGAAAAAGGAGGTGGGGAAACACTTTGAACGAGACAGATGAAATTTGTTATATGATTTGTACACTTAATATTTTTATCAATTTTTAGTACTTTTCCATTATACCGGCGCAGGCGAAAAGTCGCCAATAATGATGCAAGCAACGCCAAACGGAATATCGCCGTCTGTAACCTTTTGCTGCTACATTTTTAAAGAAAGTCGCCGTGGCCATTTTGTCGCCTGCGCCAAAATTGCGACTGTCTGCTGTTGCCAAAAAGTTTGCTTGGCGAGATTAGCGCCGGTATAATGGAAAAGTACCCAATTTTTTTTTAAATGAAATCCACTTAAATAAAATGCATTTGTATGTCAGTCCAAGCTGAAGGGAACATAACTACAAAATATACAAATCTAAATAATAATAAAAAATGATGTAGAATTTTGTATCTAAGATACATATCTATATTAAATTTTGAAATGTCAAGGAGTTGATCGTCATGTGACCTGTACATTTTTATGCATGCAAACCAATTGAAGCCCTTTGCATTTTTGTAAACACAAAAATGCAAAAGATTTATATAAACAAAATTTGGTGAACAATTTTTTTATTAAAATTGTAGTTTTATGTGAAATTTTATTTCAGTCAATCCAAAAAAAAGGGTGGGGGAGGAGCCTGTTCAAAATGCATAGTTAGTTTCCTTGTAAAACATGTAAAACAGCATTATCATGAATATAATTTGCTTTTCTGCAAAAAACAGAGTTCATTCTTTTATGCCGAAACAAATTCTCATCTTTGTGAAGCCAAAAACAGTCATTTGCCACACTCAGCTTTATAGTTGTTATATTTTTCTCGAAAAAAATTGAAATTGAAAATTTATAAAAATAATCATTTCTGTTTTTTACCTATCATGTTGTGATAAAACTTATTTGGTTTTGCGTTAAAGAATGAATTGTGTTTTTGTAGAAAAGTTAATTCTATTCATCATTTGATATTAGCATGGAATCATATACCAATAAACATAACTTTTATGAAATTACATGTTAAAAGTTTGTATTTCATTTTTTTATTGAAAAAAAACTTGTTTATATTTAAAAATTTCTGTTGAATAAACAAAAATTGAGAAAAACTGATAGATTTAAGTCTTGCAAATTATTCTCAACATTTTAAAATTATTAAAGATTACTGTTGTCTTTTTTAAAAATCACAAACATAGCCTTAAAAAAAGAAATCCGTAATTTTAATTAAATTTATGATTTCCACAAATTGATTTTAATTATCTTTTGCATATACTTGTGTCTCTAAAAACATATATATTGGTGTTGAAAAAAATCAAATATATTTTAAACCCAAGTTAACCTTTTGATTTGCAGTTTTTTGGATGAATAATATATCCTCTATAGAATTTCACATTCAAATGTTTATCTACATTCATAATTATTATTTTTTTTTCACTAATAAATTTGAAAATTTTAGGTATGTGTAAAAGTTCAAAAATCAAGATCTCATCTAAGTAGAATTGTACTTGAATTGGTTGATAATAAACCGTATTCAAAGGACTGGAATGAAATAATAAAAGAAAAAGTAAGTGAAATAGTTTAAGTTATTTTAATGTTCAGTTAGAAATTAATTTACATTTCTGCAGAATATTTTGGCATGAATTAAAAGTCTTCTGATATTTGAAAAAAGCGTGGTGCTAAAACCCAAAAATGCATGTAATTATATCTGCTAATGTTTGCAAAAATATCCTCCGTTTTTCTTTTAATCTATAATCTCCTTCTCTAATTTTTTTTTAAAAATGTCAGGATTTTTTTCCCATTAAATTTTAAAAATTATATGCCATAATACAAATGCTACACAATATGCATTTTCATTTGAGTTCCTAATATGAAATTTTGAATATAAAATCAATTTAAGTATTTTATTCTTTTTTAAACAGTCAAACTTTAAAAGAAAGAATTATTTATTTTTTCAATTAATAAAGACTATCCCTAACTAAAAAATGTAATATTTGTCAAACTTTGAATTGAAATGTATTAATAAGAAAATTCCAAAATAATCATTCTTATTTCTTCTATTGTATTTAGAAAATTACATGCATTTTTACAAAAATGTATAATACTCTTATTTCAAACTAAAATTTTGTTATTCTCTAAGTAAAGAATTTTTTATTGCAATAAAGGGGTTTGAATATACAAGTATCCCTCTTTTAAATTAAAACCAAGAATATTTATTTGCTCTCTTATTTGGAGAGATACTGTAACTGTTAAGAAAAATCACTTGAGTTTGAAGAAACCTATCTATTAGTGAAAACAGTTACTAGAAACTAAATTAATGAAATTTGGTATGTAGTCTTTACACTAGAATGTTAAAACTCTGTCAATCCGTGTATGTGCATAGAAACATGAAATCTTAAAAACGCAATTAACTTGATCAATAAAATGCAGGCTATAGTAGGAATTTCCAAATACTTAAACATTGAATGTTATTGAATGCTTATTAATTAGTATTTAATAAATTTATCATGAAACTAAATACATAATGTAATCCGGTATTTATTATAAGAGCTTGTATTCTAAGGAACATGAAAGCGTCTCTTTATGATAAAACTGAACTTGTATTTAAACAATTTTATTCAATGCAAATAATTTTGCTCTTGGATTCAGAGGAAGATGGATATTCTAATGTATTATACACAGTTAAATACCCAAAAATATAAGCATCAGTAATTTAAGATGAGAGTGTAATAAATTTATTACATCTAGTAGGATAAGAAATAAAATGAGAATACATTTGGTCATCACATTTGTTTCCCAGCTAAATATTACAATTGTGCTATAAATACACATTTCTTATACATGTTAAAAAATATGTAATAAGTTTCCACTTATAATTAAAATTAGTGTATAAAAAAATTAAAAGTGTCAACTTTTAGTTTTGTTCCAGAATTAAAAAAACAATAGAATAGAATAAAATTATTTCAATTACTCTTTACCATACTAATTCTGCTAAATTTTTTCAAGCTTTAAAGAAAATTAAAACTACATAATCCACTATTAAATATCAGTTTCTTTGAAAAATGAATTTCTTATAATCGAATATGGGAGAATTCAAGTTGATTTAAGTTTTGGAATATATTTTAATTATCCTTACATACATACTAACTGAAATGTCACCTTTCCAATTCACGATTTTATTTTTCAATTAGTTGGATCTATCTTCTCTGAGGGAAAATAAAGAGGAAGAACTTGAAATGAAAGCAATAGAAAATGATAAACCTGCGCCTGAGAAAATTGAAGAATTTAATATGTATTTATTTCTGCAGAAAATTCGAGCTTTAACACTCAGTGAATAATGTAAATAAGGTTTGTATAAATTGTATTTTACTATTCTGTATATATATTATGTGGTTATTTTTTAATACATAAGAAAAAATAAGTTTTTTACCGATTGTTACTAAATACATTTAGATGCTGAAATTCCTCTTGAAAGATTAAATTAAATACAAATTTTAACTTTATTAAATGAAATGTTATTATTTATACTCATTGCACAGATGTGTAATTTGGCTTTCAAGAAATCATAGTTGTTATTTATTGGAAACTACTTCATTCATGCTTAAGCAGAAAATAAAAATTTAATATTTTGTTACAGTAAATTTGATAAAATGATAAAAACTGAGTGATAATGCAAGTTCTTCATTAGTGTTCCTTCATTTTAAAAATAATAAATACTTTTCATGAAAACAGTAAATACTAAAAGATTTTAAATGCCACTGCCAAATGAAAAGTTCTGGAAAATTATAAATTATTGTAAAGAACTGCATACATTCTCAAATTACTGTATGTTTTATCACAATAACAAATTGTCTTTAATATTCTTGAGAAAAATCTATGTAGTGAAATCAACCAATACAACAAATTATTTTGCCAAGTTAGTTTTATTGTTTTTAATGTATGTATATTTATATATATACAAATCTTAAAATTACTAGTACACACTGAAAAATTACACAGAATAAGAAAAGGATTACAACTATGCTTGTAGTAACTCCAATGGACAGTCAGATGCAATATGAACTTGTATGACGCGCTTGCTTGTGCTAAAAACAAATTTTGGCATATAATTTATATTCCAGTTTATGGCTCAAGAAATACATCATTGAGAAAAAAAATGATTCATCTCTATTACATGAAATTACACAACTATTTGGGAGATTTTACAACAAATAATCATTTTTAAACATTTCAAAGGGTTTTGTTTAGCCAACTTTTGAATTCAATTTGTATAATAAAAAGAAAAATAAGTTTTGCACCTGGAAATTCTAAACAACATATACTACTTCTTGCTGCTACAAAGTCTACATTATTTGCTGTAAACAATTAAATGAATAATGAAGAAAATGATTTTTATGTTCCTCAAAAAATTGAGGTTTTATTTGAAAAGTAAAATAAAACCTCAATTTATTGTTTTTAAAAAATGCATTCATTTTCTTCAATAATGTCACATGAATTATATTAAAATATACATAGTTTTAATTTGTAAAGAAATGTTTATTTAACCTTCACACATATACACAGAGAGATGCAAGAAGAGAATACACTTACAAAGATGCAAGTATGCTGTCATATTCTTATCAGACATTATTTTATCAAAAAAAAAGTATCTTCAAATTACAGGTTGGTTTATTATACCATTTAAGTTGATTAATCCAAATTTGCTTTGTATTTTAACCAATTAATAGGAGGAAATTGCATTAAAAGCTAATGCAGTCTTTCAGAACACTTGCATCTAATCTTGCTGAAAATATTCTTTATATAATATTCAAACTACATACTATTTCATGTTTTTAAATCTAGAAATATAATGACTAAACAAAGAGGGAAAATTCCAGTATACTATTAGGTGATTGCTATACAACATAGAAAAAACAATCAATACTAATTCCAGGTGCTTTATTAAAAAAAAAAATAAAGAATTTTTGTATTAATATACATTTTGCATAGTGCAGTTAAGCATAGTACTGACATTCAGGTAAGGAAGGAAAAACTTTTTCCCTTTTAAAGATGATGATACAATTCTTAACTTTGTTGGAACTTAAGTATGAATCATTATTTAAAACTATAACAGCTGTAATTTTTTATCATGATCAGTATATAAAATCAATACAAATTTATTTTACATGATTTACCATATAAAATGAATTTTTTTTAACTGTATTCAACTTTTTGTTAATTCTCACCTATTAAATTTGGAACCTCTAATTAAAATTTCAAGGAAAAAAGGTTAGTTTTTATTCCAAAAATTTCCTTTGTTGTTTGTTTAATAAACTTTAAGAGCTGTTTATCAGTTCACACTCTCTAAAGATTTTTTTAAAATAATTTTGAACAAATTGTGCACGACTACGCATATATATGAAATCCATTATTTAAATAAAACAGCAATAAATAAATTTAATAATGTATATTTCATACTATCTATTCTTAACTACAAGGATATTATGCAATTTTATAAAACATCTTGAATGAATTGGGCTTTAAGGTATTGGATTACATGTCTTAATGAAAATGGAATTATTCTTTTCATAATTAAAAAACACACAATACTTATAATACCTGAGAATTGAATGAAACACTCAATCTACATCTATAATGTCCTGTGAATGATTGAATAATTTTACAAACAATAATGCAATAAATTAAATATAATTAGAAATTAGCACCATTTTTTTAAAAAACTAATATTATACCAAGTTATCACATTTAAGTAATAGATTACACAAATAAAAACTTTAAATGCTCAAATGTTAATAAATTACAGAAAGAGCTAAACAAAAAAAAATAGCTTAAAATTCACAATGAAAGACAATGCTTTTAAAGCATTTTATCACAAAAGGTAAATTCAATAACTTCCTTACTAGAAAGTTTGAAAAAAAATTCAAAATGAGATATTTCTATATAGAATGGACTTAAAAAAACATAATTTCAGAAAAAAAATTATATCAAAATAAGTAAAACTTAATTCAATATCAAATATAAAGACAAAAAGATGCATTGTTTAATTTTTCAATTATTTTCACTCCAATTTTAAATAAATTTAATCTAAAAAACAGGTTAATCCATTATTTACAAACATAACAAGCATGTTAAAAGACATCAATAACAGAGCAAAGAATTCATGTTCAAAAACAAGTAAATAATAGAATGTTAAATTTATGTGCAATAATCTTATTTATTCTCTTAATGCATAACAAAGGTTGACATTGACTAATGACACAGAATGAAGAAGTCATGGAGCGAATGAAGTTTTTTTTAATACAATGTTAATTAACCAGTAAGTGAAATTAATTTATGAAGCAGATTGTAAACATCTTTGTTTCCATGATAATTAGAACCCTGAGTTACACATAAGTTTACTAAACCATGCTCTTAGAAGTTGTACATTGATTGTACAAAAACTTCTTAGAAATATTTTTTTCATTTATAAAGAATTTTTGATAGAGGGGTTAATATACAAGAAACCACAATTTCCCTCTTTATTAATATTACATGCCTACTTTGAGAAATAATAATATTTTTAAAAAATTGCTATTACATATTTTACTTGAACACATATCTAGATAATCATTGTATAGATACAAGTTTTAAAAATCTTCCACATATGTTTTCACTAAAAATTACAGCAATCTGCACTTCAACCCGTATAGAACTTCTATTTATAGATCAGGTTTGTCATTAATTTAGAATTTTTTAGTAATCGATGAAAAAGCCCATTTCTTTCAACAGTGAAAATGAAGAAATATTTGATTAAAATATATTGAAGACTTCTATGATAAAATTTCTCTAGTTTTAATCTAACCAAGGGAATAAACTGTATGAATTTTCCCCTTAAAAATGAATAAAAAACAAGTTAGAAGTCTTTCAAATAATTTAAACAACTTATTAGCAAATGTGTTCAAATTATCATAACTGTTGCAAGAATAAAATTCAAATGTGTAAGAACTCTAGAGAAAAGAAATATCTATCATCACTATATACAAAGAAAATTGAAAAGTGCTTAATTGAAAACTCTGTCCTTATTAATTTTTATAAAAATTAAATAATAGAAAGTGATATCAATCATAATTTGTAGGATTTGATTCCAAATAAATCCGAAAAAAATATCCCACAAACAATGAGATGAAAAAAAAAAAGAATTTAACTGTATTCTATAACTTTTTTATATATCTATGTGAATTGTTTTAATCTGCATACAGTGAGAAAAATTTTAAATAAAGCTTGAAATTAATCAACAATCCTAAAATTGAAATAATTGGATAGATGTAATACTCATTTCATCAAAAGAGCAAAATTGGTATTTTAAATGTTACTATGTTACTGTTTTGTCAATATTTAGTGAGCAAAATTTTATATTTTGATTTAAAGTGTTTTATGGACATTAAAGTAAAACCACATGCAACATCAAATATTAAAAAATGTAATTTTGAATCATTAAATATAAAGATTTTAATCAAATTATATATTTAGAATTAATAATTTCTCGTAAATATATTCCAAAACTGCTTGATTTTAATAGTAAAAGATTTGTTTACACGATTTCATTCTAAATATCTCAAACAAAAATTTATATTACATACAATATTTAATACATTTCCCTGTATTTTAATATATATAGTTGCATTCTGCAAATAGTGTAAATCACTAAAATAGTACAAATAAATACACATACAAGAATGGTAAGTGAAAATGGTGATAATACAATCGTTTTCACATTGTAAAAATAAATTACTTGATGATGATGCTGATGATGATAAATATATGAATACATGGTAACTTAACTGCAGATGAGTTTAAGGAAAATAATTTTCGATTTAAAATGATAATGAATGGGAAGTAAAAAAAATACACATTGTATGCAACAATCTTCTCAAATTAAAACAACTTTTAAAAAAACTAATAAATCATTTTCTTTTTAAATAATTAAATCAACTGAAACCTGAAAAAATACATTCTAAATCAAATATAGTAATAAAAATATAGAAAGTTGGCTGAATGATAGTCACTAATAAATAAATTAAAAAATTTTAAAGATGATGCAAAATGCGAATGTGTTACAAGAGAGGAAAACAAGATATCTTGTCATAGATGGTCATTTATTGTCAGCAATGGTGGCAAAAAGTACCTTAACAGCAAGAATAAAATGTGAACCCATTAACAATAAACATTGGAATTTTACATTATAAGAACTGGGTACCAAATTTTGTTCTTGTGGTATAGGTACTTATCCCTTTCAATGGAGACAAACTGCTATATGATTTGACATGAACAAGTCATGAAGCTTTTTAAAATATTAACATAATAAAGGTAGGAAAATGTCATTCCTTTAAATTAAAAAAAAATTCAATTCTAATACAAGTCACCATCATGCTGAGACTGTTTCCACGATTGTTTTCTTAATAATCTCTCCTAAATTCTCTCCCGGTTCATCACTTCTCTCATTTTCAACACGCTGGGAAATGGAACATTTCTGTGACTCTCTTCCAATAGAAAGGGGACAATTTTCCACCAAAGTACTATAAACTTTTTCTGATTCCAGATTAACTGGTTTTATGGCAGTGACATCTTGAACTTTGGAGCTCAGTAGTCCATGATACAAGTCCATCTTGGTCCCAGGAACTACAGAACTCAAATCTGTATAACACTGTTCTTCCTCCGCTACTCCTTCAATTGGTTTGGGTGAAAGAGGTTGAGAATTGTAACCATGAGATTCAGCTTTCAGAGGAGGTTCTACATGCTGAGGTTCAAAATCTGGAGGTCTAGAATGAGCACTGTTGAAATTATTCCGTTCTAGAGAATTTACTGAGGTACCATTGCAGAACTGATTATCCTGTTGAACCAACGGAGGAAATGTACTTTCGGTAGGGTAGTAGCATCTTATGCTGAGATCATTACTAGAAGTACATTCTTTACTGGTAAAATGATTTAAAAATTTGGAATCATTTGTTTGTGCAACACCATCTGTCAAGGATGGTCTAGTCCGCGGAAGATTGGAGGTGGTCAAAGATGTCTCCAAATCAGAGTCTAAGTCATCACTGGAATAATCAGAGTTTTCAGAGTAAGAACTTTCTGGGGGACTAAAAGGAGATGCATACATATCACTAGAAGTCTTTTTCTCCGATTCGCTTATGGCCATAAATGCAGAAACCTGTTCTTTCAAAGGACTGTTGACAATGCAACTGTTGCTCTCAATGGAAGAGGTAGAAGTCATCGACAGATATGATGGCGATGGAACACATGATGTAAATGCAGTAGAGGGGTTAGACAATGAGCTGCATGAATCACATGATGATAGAGATGAGACAGAAAAATTATTTGCTCCTGCCTTAGCTGCCAACTGCTGTTGCTCTTGCTTCTTTTCCAGCTCCAACCTCATGAGAGTGTGAATGAAATGAGTACGAACCCGAAGTGGGTTGAATTCAATTCGGCCAGCGACGTTCCCACATCCATCTCGACTACACCCACACGGAAAAGAGAATCGGTCTACTTGGCACTTTATGCCAGCCTGACTACAAGAGCAAGTATCAGGATCACAGTAGATCTTGCACTCACAACCACAGAACTCACGAGAGGACCGTATATCGCGACATTCTTCCTTTTCAAAGGAATCGATCTTTTGTACTCCAGATGCACGTAAAAGAGCTCTTCTTTGGCGAATAGATACGGGCTGTAGAAAATAGCAACTGTCGGCTTCAAGTTCGGAATCAGAAACATCACTGATGTCTTCGCTGTCATCAGAATCAGAAGTAGACGACTGGTACTTTGCCAAACGTCGTTGGTGGTTTATCAACTCTCGATGCACTCTCTTCTGTTCCTCGGCATGTTCCAGGATAGAGAACATTCTCATTTGGCTATGTTTTTGATCCATTCCTAAAAAGATATTTAAGAAATACAATTTAAAATCGTAATATTGTGTTATAAACTAACATAACACCACTTTTTGAGCTGTAATTAACGAATGTAAAGGTTGAATAAAGGGATTTCGAGAAATAACAGAAAAGATAAGACTTTAGCATCTTGAAACCACATAATAGTTTTCCTAACCTAACATACCTTAATTGATTATTCAGTTACGCATATTATATTATTACGTTGGTGCATGATTATCAAGCGTGTTGTTGTTTTCAACGGCATTTGTCATTGGCAAGCCCACTTACCGCTATCTTAAAGGACGCCTAAAGTAGCGTCCCTTGTTTTTCAGTAACGCTAACTAGGCCATGAGTATGATTAGCTACTTCATGCTACACATTCGCTTGCATAATCCCTTTTTAGATGGGGGGGGCACATTCACACCACTCACAGATAGAACACAGAATAACAACGTGCCCGAACCGGGACGTCCAGATCACAGGGAAGACACGCTAACCCCTATGCCAGGACGTCGGCATTCTTTGACTTGCTTTATTTTAATAAAAAATTTATAATACTTCATAAACTTATAAATGAAAATATTCTTCTTCTCTTATATTATAAAAATACGTGTTGATAATCATACTTATCATGTTGTACCACTTTGTACCACAAAATGGAAACCAGCGCAGTCATTTCGTGATCTCAACGAACTTTTCGACGAGGGCACAAGCAGCTAGAGTTGATGCAGGGAATGGGTTGCCTGGATCAAAATTGGAGACACTAGCTTCGAAGATACTCCAGGAAGAAATCTACAACTGGAATTTTTTCGACCAGGCACTTTTGGCAGTTGACAAAAGCTTCACAAATAGAATGCTGACAACTTCAATGTGGACCATTCAACCAACATTTACCGTCTCAAAATGCTTGGAATAGAATGAAAATATGCTGGACGGATCCTCCGTGGACTCAACGACAACAATCTGAATTTTCACCGACTTACATCAACGAAATGAGCGGGGTCCATTTCTGCAAATGGAAAGCAGTTATGGAAGTAAATGTGACTACACTCCGGACAGGGGGTGCGGTGGGTGCTATGTACCTGGGCCCAGCGGCTGAGGGCGGCCCCAACGTGATTAAGAATTTGAATAATGTTCTGAACAATAATGGCTTTTACACGCACTGAAATTACAAGTTAGATTCCAGGTGGCTGACTGACGCCTTTATTAGCCGAAGATAACGGTGGCGAGTTGATTTACGAATAAAGAAATCCCCTTCAGACATGTTAAGACAGATCGGCGCGACTTCTGGGCACTGAGGCTGGATTCAAATGGACTTGTAAATCGTCAGTTATGTACTTGCATCTATATGAGTTTGATTGTATTTTTTCAATTTCCAAAGTATGGAAATTTTTCAAAAACGAATTTGGATTAGAGTTCAGTTGGGAACAACATATTGGTTATACCAGAAAAACAGTTGGAGAGGGAATAGGCCAGGCAGTAAGTTAAGATAGGCAGATTGATAAGAATCCATTTTTTCCAATGTGGTCATTGGACCCCTACATTTGAGAAGGAATAAGGGTGAAAAATGCAGTTTGTTTTCAGAGCTCTCATTCATATAAAGCTGATATGAATAATCTTTTGTTGAATAGAGATAAATTTTAGAGAAGCCAGACTCAGAATAATTAGGCATTTGGAGAGTTAAAAAAATTAAGTATTTCATTGCTAACTTAATTTTTAAAATAATTCTTTGGGATAATTAATTATTTTTAACTATCTCAAGCAATGACATTGCACAATCAAAAGATAGGTACTAATGGAAAAAGAACAACTAATTGATAAATCACTCAGATTAATTCATAAAATTTGTTGTATTGATATAGAAAACGAATTTTCACAATACAATTTAAACCTTAGAAACAAAATACTAGTAGTGCTGGATACCTGTAGTAGGTTGTTTAAGCAAAGTATGGCATGGTATGCATTTCACACTGCCCCTTCTAGATAACCATTCCAATGTTTTAATAAATGGTAATGTACATTGTTGAAGAAGAGAAAAAAAATGGTAATGTACATTGTTGAAGGAGAAAAAAAGGGGGGGAGAAAGAAGGGGGGAGATCTGTAAGCATTATCTTACTATGTTCCAATACCCCTGAAATACTTCTTAGAATTCTCCCCTTATGCTGGTTTTCTTTTTCGATACAATTGGTAAGTAAGCCTTCATGACCATGATTTCGAATATCATATTCAACTTGTGGGGAAACAAAACAAAAAGTTTTCTTCATTTCAAGAGTAAAATTAAAAACTTTTTAAAAATCTTTAAAATAATTTCAAATTTAAGCACTTTTCAGAGACTTTTCATGATGATAATCATTCTAATAGAAGTCAAGATTTAATACTTTTTGTACATTTATATAAATGTCTAATTATCTCCAAGAAAATATTTATTACTCCCTTCTGAAAAAAATGGAGATAAGATTTATAAAAGAAAACTAGTTAACACAATTCTTCTGAAAGAACAAGTAGTAAATTTTTAGAATAATATTTTTGCCATATTTTCAGTAAAAAAGTCTACAGAACTGATTCTCCTTTCTCACTGTCTAACTTTTGAATGCATTCAGATTTAATAATTCATATATCAGCTGTTACAAAAGCATTACAGATCTTTATACATTCATATTAGATTAAAGAAATCAAAATTGAAAGAAAGAAAAAATTTAAATTCATGATAAATCAATTTTTTTAAAAATTATTTTATTTTAAAAAGAGTATTTAACTTCAATGTTGACATACACACATTATTTTTTCAATAAACAACAAAAACATACAAAAAATAATTATAATGTTAACTTCATTTTGTTAACATACGCTAACCTGTTTATAAAGTGATTATTAAGTATGTGGCAATAGATAAAAATGATATGTTTTAAATTAATAAAACATAAATGAACTAATTAATAATGCATATCAAAATTTAAAAGAAATGTTACAAGATCGCAAAATCTATTTATCAGATGAATCTTTCAATATTCTCAACAAAACCCAAAACAGTGTCAAGCAAGAATCCTGTTGATACTGCTACATTCAGTGGTGGCGGGTTGGTTGGCTGTATACAAGAAGTGTCAAGCATGAGATAATGAAAGTTATTCACCTTTATAATTTTAATCGCATATAACTGTGTTCATTGTAAAGGAAATTACAGTACATTACTGCCATTCGAACTATTACAAAATAAATTCTTCACAAAAAAAAAATTATTTAATTTTCCAATTTATTATGCTTTTTCAAAAAAAAATATGTATTAGTATTAATGGATCACCCAATTTCTTTAATACAAATATCAAAAACCAAATAAATATATATTATAAAACCATACATCCTCCTATTACTCCAAATATTTTTTTACTTTACTTTAAATATTGAAGAATAAACATATTCTTTAATTACAAGAAACCTTGAAATGCATTTTTTAATACTAGATAGACAATATCTTCTATAGATTTGAAAAGAATAATTTTATTTTTACTCATTTAAAAAAATAAAAAAAAATTTTAAAAGCCCTTTTTTATTTTTGCCAACTTTTTTCTTAGGAAGTGCTGGCACGTAGGATATCAGCATTTAGCAATGAATTTTCTTCATTTTCTGACTCCAAAAAGAAGAAATGACTTTGTTAAACACTATAAAAAATCAGTATTCGGCCACTGAAGCTTACAAAATGTCAAGTGTATATAAATTAAAATTGATTTCATACAAATTCCACAATATTTGCATTTTTTTTAGATTTCTTTTCACCAGAGAAATGGGGGAATAAAAATGAAAATCAACAAGAGTTATGAATACAAATTGCTCTAATAAAAGCAGATGTTAACAAATAAAATAAAAAATTGTAGGTGGTCAGCAAATACTTTTTACCACAACCATTATTTTTTAATATCTATTACAATCATATGAAATTCAGATGTAGGTGAAATAAAGATGTTGCCAAGACCAGTTCAAAAATTTCAGAACTTCAACAAATAATCTAATAAGAAACATGTAAAATGAATTGGTTTATGTCCAATACTAATATGCATAAAGAGCTAGATAACCCACACTCCAAAAAATCATCAAAAAACTCTTATCTTAATTTTTTTTTAATAAGAACTAAATTAATGGCAAAACTTTTCACTCAATAATATCAGAATTTTACAAACAAAAAAAAAAACTCAATCCAAATGTAGCATATGCCTGCACCCCACACCATTAAGCAACCAATAAGAAGGGGTTCTGATGGTCTCCATCTCACTTCCTCCTCTAACTTGGCTAATAGTATTTAAACAGATGTACCAGGCTTTAAGATCAGTTCTACAGTGCTTCATAGATGATTGCAGCAATAGATTAACAGACAGGCACTCAACTGACTATCATTACTGGAGCTAGGTGTATCATCAACCAAACTCATAGAGAAATAAGGATAAGTATTTGGTTGGAAACCATGAAATGGGCATTTTCTGTTTAGTTTTACTGTTATTCAACACCTGTTTCATAGTTTCCAACCTAATAGGATGGAAGTATATTTAAAATATATTAGAAAACATATCATAGTCTGTATTACTTTTTTTCAACAGACAAAATGAGCATTTTTCTTTTTAGGTATACACATTTATTATGTCCATAATAATGAGTAAAAATAAATTTTTTCTATACATTCTTAATAAATAATTTAAAAAAAACAAAATTATTTAAAAATGCTAAGAATTTTTAAAATTTAAATGTCTAAATTTGATTGTAGCAAAAATCACAGCACTTTTCTTTCTAGTATCAAAATATAAAGTTCATTTAAAAATACACCCAAATTATTTTACCCAGAGTGGATCCACCTTGACTCGGAACACAAGTGAAGCCTTGAGTTCGTGGGAAATAATAGACAGTAACATTTGCAAAACAAACATTCTTCTTTTTCGTTCGTTTCTTGGGTGGCTCATCACTGTCAGAGGTATCTTCTAAGACAGGGTTTGAGTTATGTGTAGGAACTTCAGAACTGAATTCGTCAGACTTGAGACTGCTGTTGCTTGTATCATCCTTGTCAACATCACTACTGCTGGGAAAGCTGTCCAAACAGCAGTCCTCTGAATCTGCTCCTTTACTGTCACTGGCAATGCATTCATCGAACTTGTGCTTTGGCATTTTGATGAGATTGTAAAAAAATTCTGTAAATAAACAATTCCATTTAATAAAATTTGTTTAAAAAATTGTAAAATGCATACCTTATCATACCAATATTCATTGAATAACTCTTATGAAAATAATACACCTCATCTTTGAGTTAGTTAGATTCCATGCATATAAATATTACAAAAGGTTAATCCAGGTTGAAAAGATTTTCCTCCAAAATTTCTTCCACAAACATATAAAATTAATATTAAACTATCAAAAAAACTTTTTGAAAAATTGTTAATACTTTATTGATACTGAGTTACAAGTCTTTTGGTACTTGTTCAGTTTTAAGTTTGACCAAAAAGCAGTAAGAAAAAATTTAGATAAATTATAAAAATGCATACCAGTGCATTATTATTTATGATAAAAAATTTTGAATATGCAAATCAGATGCTATATAGATTTGACCATTAAAATCGCCAAATTAGTAATAAAAAATTAATTTAAAAAAAATTCTTGCTACTGTTTACTTGCTATTAAAATCGAGAAATACCAGTCCTTTTAATATAATACATGTTTTTTTTTTAATCTATTTTCATATTTCTGAAACTGAAATTTTTTTAAAGCTTCTTATAAAGATATATCTGCACACATATTTACAATACATTTAATATTACTCATGCATTATTTCATACCAAAGCTTAATTTGAAAAGAATTCTTTTAAAAAATAAGCTGGATTGAATAGAATGACAACAAAAAACATTAAAATATTCACTTATAATGAAATATCTACTTACCCCTAAACATCTAAATTAATATATAATTTTTTAATCAATTAAATGTCATTTTGATGGTCAATGGAGTCTTCACTTAAAAGTAAAATTCAATCTTGGACAAAAAAAGGTGATCAAAAACAATTTTCCCAAAAATTAACCTAAATGTGACTCAAAAAAGGAAAGAAAAAAAAAAGTATTACTATTTACCAACTAATTTATAATAAAACTATTATTTTTTTTACATATAGAAAAATTATCATTCCCACAAATAAAAATTTTCTTTTATAATTAAGCTTGCAATTTAAAAATGAAATTTGAAATAAGTGAAAAAAATTTCATACATAAGTAAATGAGCTTAATTACTATTTAACAAATTTTATAATTAAAAATTTTTAAACACTTATACTATATATATATGATAGAAGAAAAACCTAATGAAATAAAAAATGAAATGTAGAAATATTATATTTTAATAGAAATTTATAGAAGAAAACATGCAATGAAATAAACTAAATGAAGCACAAAACTATTTAATTTAATCAGAAAATTATATTTAATTCCTGTATTATAAATATAAAAGCAAGCATATAATCAATTTTATCCTGATTATGCTTTTTTTCATATTGATAACAATAATATAAATATAAGATATATTTATACAATTGTTAATAACCTAATTTAAAATTAATGAAAAATAAAAAATATTTATAATTATGAAGTTCTTACAAAAAAAATTCTCCAACAAAACAAAGACATATCACATTGAAAATTTTACGACATTTATAATAAATTAAATTGATATTTTTGTTTACATATTTCTTCATTTTTTAAAAAAATATTACCATTTTCAAATCATAACTTTTAAAACTATTTTTTTTTTTTATCTAACTATTCAGAATACTTATTTAAACACTGCTCATTAAAAATTACTTCATAAATTCCAATTCAGAATACAAGAGAGAATATTAGAAAATTCCAGGAAGATCCCATTTCTGGAACAGCTCACTATACTGACAAATAACAACATTACTTCCAAAAGATGAAGACTATACACACGATAGGAAAATTCTCTTCCCAGTCCATAGTGATCCTTCAAAATCAGAAATATACTAAATATTCATCATTCTTGTATTAGAAATACTTACATTAAATAATCAATCATAGTTTGGGGATGGGTGACGGAACAGCATGTGAAAACACATAATGAAAACTACAAGAAACTCAGGCACTAATGCAGAATGCTAAAAGGGAATTCAGTTAGCAACAACTATTGATCAGAGATTCTCTCTCTCTCTCTTTCTGCTCTGCTTCAGTATACCTTCTCAATCAATGGATTCTCCCACTGCAGAAGGGTAGGTGGGCAGTGAGGGAAAGAGGGACTACTGCAGTCTAGGGCACAGAGAGGCAGGCTTTAGAGAAATTAAAATCATTGCATATTAATGTTAAAATTATATATATTGACTTTTATCGTTTTCTTTCAGCTTTCAGATTCATATTTCATTTATGTTTTTAAAAAAATATAAAAAATATTAATTTTCTTTACACATTAAAAAATGGTAGGATATTTAATGCATATTTAATTTTAAAAAATACATGAATGATTTATAAAATATGTGTTTCTTGTATTTGCATTTGCCCTCTTGTAATTTAATATATAACAATTTTCTTTTAATTAATAATTTTCACCCTAAGGTTTGTATTTTTTTAACAAAATTTTTAAGATTTATAAAAGTATCATCCCAATGTTGTAAATACTTGATTTTTTTTAAAAATAATAAACTAATAACTTTTATAAAGCTTGAACATTTTTATACATATATTAAACAGCTTCTATAATTAAAAATATTCTTTTAAAAAATTCCAAATTAGGTCAATATTAAAATTAAAATATGTTAAATAAAAATGATTGTAATTTTTTAAAATAAAAATAATATAAACTTCATAAAAATGAGAAGTCAAAACAGTTAAAAGAATTTTTTTGATAAAAGCAAACTATATAGCAAGCTAAAATAATAATTTCAAAAAGTATACAAAAAATTCTTTTTGCAAGATATGCATAAAATTGCTTTTCATTAAACAAAGTAGTAAAATATAATACTTTAATAGATAATTATACCTATTCAAATGGCAAAAAATATAATACTTTAATAGATAATTATATCTATTTAAATTGCATAAAGTGATATTCGGTCATTGTTTATTCAAAGCTCTTATGAAGCTCTGGAGTAAGTATGATAAATCTCTGTTTAAAGTCTATAATGTTTGCAATAAAATAAAATCAATAAGATAAATTATTCTAGGACATATATTAATTTCAAATAATAGGTTTAAAGTATGTTATAGTACAATAAACTTACAAAACTGGTGAAAATTATAGTACTTTAAAACTGCTGCCTACTAGAAACTTAGAAGCTAACTAACACTAAATTTTAAAGCACTCAATTTATACAAATAAAATTAATTAATAAACAAAAAAAAGTCAAATTATATGCATATATACATTTCAAAAAAGGATTTCAGATTGAAAATTTCTTTTTCTCTTAACAATTTTTAATACCCTTAAAATGAAGCAATACTGAAACATCCAATCTACAATATATAAACTAATGTACAAAAAAAAAACAGTCATTTACAGCTTTCAGCTTTACCAAAGAAATTCAAAAATCAATAAAAATAAGAATATATTAGTACTATTAATCAGATCATTGCATGTCCTACTTAAATAAAAATAATAATAATAAGCATGAATTTTTCTCTGTTTTAGAAGTTAGTATCTATTTATTTAATTCTGAAGGATCATCTAAAACAAAAAATATACTCTCATAATTGCTTCTGAACTGAAATTAAAGTCATAACATAATTATTTCAGGAATTTTATAGCCATTTTTTCAAAAAACATTATTATTGGATTTTAAGCATAAATGAACAAATTAACTAATTTCAAAAGAAAACATTAGTTCCTTTTTCTCTAATTGGAAGTGTACTATAGTTTTTATTTCAATATTAAATCTAACTATAAAACCATCTGAACTTTACTTCAATTTCTAACAATAGAAAAGATTACAGTTTCTTTTTCTTTTTTTAAATAAGTCAGTTCAATTCATCAGTAACATATATGAAACAATTTAATTTTACAGATCTTATTTAGAAAGAAAAAATAATAAATAGTTTCAATGTTTCTTACATGCATATAGGTTTTTACAAGGAAAAAAAAATCATATCTAAGCAAATTTAGAAAGTTACTGATAAATAATTTAATACTCATCTTATGTCTTTCATTTCTTTATCAAATAATCATGCCTTAATTTTTTTAAATGTTTTAAACATGTATATAAATAAAAATATATAAATTAATATTTATGGATCATTTAAAATTTCTAGATGAAGCACTATATTTATATGCCACTTTCATTCTTTAAAAAAATAATTTATGAACAAAATCTGAAACATGATTCAGAGAACAGCCCTTCATGTTTGCCATTCTCTTTCAAACCTCAGTTTAACAATCAACCTTTATTTTTTTAAAGCAAAAGTGCTTTTCAATCACTTAAATATTTCCTTTCTTAAAAGACATGTTATTACAATCTTTTAATATTTCACCAATATTAACTGCAATTTTTTTCACAGTTTTAAATCAAATGAGGTTACTTGCCATTCTACTTCTAATGAAGTCTGGTAGTTTTCATGTACTGATTTTAAAGACTGCCTGTTTTTTCATTCTTTAAAATTTTCCCACATAATAAAAAAGACTTTATAAAAATTGTTAATTATTCAAAATAATATGCTTTATTTAAGTACTTTTTCTCTGTTAGTATAGTTAAATAAGTCAATTCGTTCAAGAAAATTTTCTAGAATTTCAATAATTCTTGCTTGTTTGGCGGTCTAAAATATGTATTAAGTAAGATAGAGAAAATTCAATTCCATTATCAACATCTTTTATAAAATCAATAACCAAAAATTTCTTTATCGTACAAACTTTAAATCAATATAAGGATTTAAGAAATAAACTTGTCTTCAATTCTATTTAAAATCATGCATATTTGATTAAATATAAGTACGAATTAAATACAAATTTTAGTTTTGATAGTACGATAATTTTAAAAATAAGAAATCATCATTATGATTATAATATAATTTCAATCATTCAAAGCTTTAAATGTAGATAATATAATATTATTTTAATTAAGTAACTGATATGAGAAAGTTCTTCAATTTTACAGTATTCACCGAATATCTAAAACAGTAAAACCATTGTGGGTCAGTAAATTGAAAAAACAAGCATCACTTATTCACTGGTTTTTTTTTTTTTTAATAAACAGATAAAACGGGTAAATAAGAACTAAATATTTTAATTTAATTTAAACTTACCAGTCTAAAATGATTACATGTGATGCTCTAATACTGATAAAAACAAATGCAGTGGTTTCTGTTTTAAAGAAAAACAGAAAATAACTAATTAAACCGCGTTTCCACAGGTTTCATTTTAATGAAACCACAAATAAGATGCCAAAAATTGCTGCCATATACGTCATAGATATGCTATGACGTCAATGACAATTTTATTATTTTGAACTAGGGACACAAATTTTAATGTTGAACCTCTAAAATCAAATTTAAAATATTTGATGATTTATTTTATGATTCCAAGTATAGCCAAGAAATTTATTTTTCTTCCGATCGTTGAAAATATTACCATCTAAACAAAACTGACTTTCAACAGTAGTATAATATGAAATGCATTCCAGAATAATGATTCAAGGACATAAGAACATGTTAGTAATGCAAAGAGGAAAAGAACATTAAAGGAAATTTCTAGAAAATTGATTGTTTAAAATTTGGTTGAGAAGCTAATGTCAAAGTTTTATAGAATCAAATAAGGTATTTTCTTTGAGTTTCATTTTAATATGTACCTTTTAAAAAGAAAGTTAAAAGAAATTTCCACACGAAGTCAAAGTCAGCAAAAGATAGGTTTAGGATAAAAAAATTTATACTGTTCGTTTTTATAACTGGCTCATTCTGATATAAATTGCATACTTCATTTCAAATAAGTAAACAATTCTATGTCTATTTATCTGAATTACTAACTGATCCTGAAGATGAAAGAAGCTATCCTTTAAGAAAAATGCTAAATGAATATTGTTGAAAATAAATCATATACATCTCTCAGGTTAATTAATTTAAATTCCGCCTCCTTTAGAGTACTAATGGAAGTTGGCTATTTTTTAAAACCAACTAGAATTATTATCACTCTGGTCAAACTACATTCGTCAACCAATATACATCTGCATCACTAAAGTCTCCAAACTTTTTGTTTTGATTATCTCTAATGATTCCTCATAGCAACTGTAGTTAAACACTTTAACTTCTAATCTGTATTATAATACTTCGAAATATACATCCCATTTACAACTCAGACTCGTCGACTGGAGAATCAATATTAATTCAAATAAATGTGCAAACCGTATTTTATCTGAAAAAAACAGCATAGGCCACTCTTAGTTGAGATCTATATATTAGACAAATCTTTGAATCAATAGTATCAAAAGTTGTTAATAGGTACTAAATTAACTCTTGAAGGTATATCAAAATAGCATTAATAAAATTCAATCGAAAATAATTAAACTAACTCCTAATTTGATAGGGCAAACTAGTTATCAAAATCAATATCTATTTTCGTATCTAGCATTCAATTAGCCTTACACTGAAGTTCTCTCACTTTCTAATCCTTAATCGTTACGAAATCAAGAAATTCTAAATATTTCAAAAACAAGAATGAGATGATAATCATAAATGATATTTTATATATTAAGTTCAAGGTTTTGAATAATAATTTTAAAATCAATTTTGATCTGTATCAAAAATATATCTGTCTAATTTTTCTAAAATTGTCCCACGTTTGTAATAAATTTCTTTGATATTATCTATCTTATCATTCTAGTGTTTTTTCAAGCTCCCAAAAAATACCTTCATGCCTTTCCGAAATATTCAGTCAGTGATTTTCTATCGTTTGAGATAAGATGCGTTTCCTCTTCACTGAGTTAGAATTATGAATTTTTAACTTCGTTGATTATTTCAAAATGAGTTACATAGAGTAGATTACTTGCATGAACTAGTTATAGATTTTTCTTCACTTTTTTCCTGAAATAAACAATGCTTTTTTATAATGGATTATTTCATATGCCGAATTAAAAACATTTACTTACAATAATTATTTGTGAAAATAATAACTGTAATTAAATTTGTTTGCGATTAGTTGTTAAAATCAATTAAAAGAAGTATTCATTTATTTCAATTAGACAAAAAGAAAAAAGCTCCATAATTCCCTGAGTTTTAAAAATGAGAGGATAATTTCCTTACTTTTCAAATGACAAAAATTTATCAAATTCAGAAAAAAAAAATTTATAATAAAACCCTTTTTCACAACATTTAAGAAAAAATTCATATATATATATATATATATATATTTAAATTCTCATGTGAATTCCAAATCTGACAGTTTATGTGTATAAAGTTCTAGATTTTGACTATCTTTATGTGCCTAATGAACTAATTCGCACATAGGGAACATAGAAAAATTAATGATTTGAATTCATATTTGCAGAAATCATTTGTAAGATATCCTATATATATATATTGAAATGTACAGAAGTAAAAAAGTAAAAATTGATATAAGAAAAATAAGCAATTCATATAAATTTTAAATAAGTAATTTGAAGTAACTATATGAAAAAAATCACTGAAGCAGTAAGTGTTTACTTATTTTGCAATTTTTAAAAATAGTGAGAGTGATTCACCAAAAAATTAAGATATCTCTAATAAATATGTTAACCCCTTCCTCTGCATGAAATTGTGGGTTTTGGATAAATCCACCATTCGAGGGGCATTGCAGAACAATAGTTAATATTGATCATTGGTGCGAATTAAACATTTTTTTATCATGTGAGAACATGATCCTGTTTACGTAGGAGGTTTTGAATAACTGAAAGCAATAAATAATTAAAGCTCGAAATGTGATAGCAAAAAGTGTTGAAGCCTCAAAATTCAAAGGCAACAATTTGTTGAAGCCTCAAAATGTGAAGGCAAAAAATTGGCGATTTATCTCTTTTATCATCAGAGAACATGATGTTTTTTTTTTTTCGCTTGAGATTTTAGGATTCTCAAAATGTGAAGGCCACAAATTGTTGAAATTTCACAATGGGTAGGCATCAAATTGGTGATTTATCCCTTTTATTGAATATACTTTGTTATCCTTAGACATATTTTTGACGTTTAATCCCTAGTATGCGTGTAATAATCTTCTTTCAACCATTCCTCGAACACTATATTATATGAATTATTTTTTCTTCCAATTTCAACTTAGTTGTTGTTCTTTCTCGTCTTCTGTCAGCTATATCTGTATACTCAGGAAAAATTTTAATCATGTACCCATGGCAATTTCACTTCATCTTCCCGTTAGTGGGAGGTTCCTCAGTGACTGAAGTTGTCAGAAAAAGAATGACCTCATTCTATTCCAATTTATGACAAAGTGAATGTTGATTCTGAAAGGTGCAAGGTAGTAGTAATGACATTAAATAATGTCAACGACTTTTCTTCAAGAATTTTCAGTTACTTTTCAAAGTACACTAAAATTTTAAGAATGTCGACTCTTTTTCATCTGAGGAGATCGAATAGTTAAAGTCCATCAGTGTGTTTAAAGATGAAAGAGGATTTATGGGAGTCCAAACGAAATTGACAGAGAAGGTTTAGAAAATTTTAAGTTTCCAGTTTTATTGCCAAGTACACATAAATTAGTTTAACTACTCATCCTAGATTATAATTTGATTTTACATCATGCTAAACTTCATCCACTCTTAATCAATCTACGAGAGAAATTTTGGATCATAAATGGAAGAAAAACAATAAGATCAGCTATTTCTAGATGCATTATTTGTTGAAGACACAGCGCTAAAGCAATGAAAACAATTTCTGTGCCACTCCCAGAAGACAGAATTAGAGAGGCATCAATTTTTGAAGTCGTAGGAGAAGACTTAGTAGGCTCTCTTATTCTTATAGATGGAACAAAAGTGGGGTTTGTTTTGTATACCTGAGCTGAGTGAAGAGCTATTACCCTGGAATTAATAACTTCTCTATCTACTAATTGCTTTCTCTCAAGTTTACGAATATTTATAGCCAGACATAGACGTCCTCAAGTAATTTATAGAGATAATGGCACGAATTTCACAAAAGCTAGTAATTTTTTTAAAGCTATTGATTGGAAAATGATTGAAGGTGAAGCAGCTAATAGAATTACTTGGAAATTCAATCCACCTTCAGCTTGCTAGTGGAGTGGTTTCTGGGAACCTTTAATCTAAATCGTTAAGAAAATGCTAAGAGGAGTCTTGAAGAATGCCTCATTAACTTATGAGGATAGACTTAGTTTACTTTGAGAATGTGAAGCCGTAGTTAATTCGAGACCGTTAACTTATGTATCGGAAGATTCAATCGAATTCAAACCAATAACCTCTGCAATGTTCCTGCAAGAAATTCCAGAATTTGGTATGCCAGATCTTGACCATATAGATAAAATAAATCTAACAAGAAGATTACGATATCAGCAAAAACTTCAAGGAAGCGTTTTAGAATAGAATATCTTGGAAATCTTATGCTCAAGCAAACAAGTGAAAAATCATCTAATGAATTAAAAGCTGGGGATATAGTTTTAATCGAAAATGAAGATAAGAAGCGATCATTTTGACTTTAGACGAATAGTAATGTTGTATTCCGGAAAATATAACATCAGACTGGTTAAAGTTAGGGCATCGAATGGAGAGGTTCTAAAGCCGATTTAACACTTATAACCATTGGAAATACAACCAGAATCCAAAGTAAGTTCTAAAAAAGCCGATGCTGAACAGAAAAAAAAATCTCTACAAGTCTTCAGGAGATATGCAAAAATAGAATTGCCAGAAGTGGTCGAAATATAAAGTTATCATCTAGATTCAGGGACTTTGAACTTAAAAAAATAGAATTTAAGTTAATTTTAAAATGAGTTTTAAGGGTAAATTTCAGTTTAATTAAGAAATTGTTTTGATAAAATCTGTATTATCTAATGATGAGAGTATGTCAAGTACAGCCACCTATGTATATATATAGCCACAGAACTAGTTTTAATTTAGTTTTGTGAGGCAACAGTGTATATAATTTAAGTTCGTTTTTATAAAAATAATTGTTTTAGAATAAAGAAATGAATGGACAAAATTGAAACATTTACTGTCGTATCTAACACCTTCTCTGTGCTTAGGCTCTTGGTAGCAACTTGAGGTATTTAGCCAATCGGCGCTGAAGTGATCAAGGGATTTTACAGCTAAATTTCCCTCCGCCATAAATTTGCGAGGGTCGACCTATTTTAGCTTCCATTTTAACAGATGTGAGGTATCATCAAATTACAAGGGCATGGTAAATGTTTCTGAGTACAAATAAGATATTGTCTTTTCGTTGTTTACACAAGAAGAAAAGTCCAATATCAATGCTTCAGAACAAAGTTCTTAAGAATTTATTTTAGAAATGCGCACATTTCACAGCGATGGAAGAAACTTAGTGAACTATAATTTTTATGTTTATATTTTTCTAATGTCAAATATATGGATTAAAGAATATGGACATATCTGAGTTACAGACGTATTTATATTTTTCTAACTTCGAAATACTGAAAAAAGCAGAAAAAAAGTTGTATCAGACATTAAAAAATGTATGTAGTTTTTCAAAAAGCTATTTTATCTTCTTTTTTATTGATGCAATTTTCATGAGTCATGTTGTTGGAAAACTGAGTCAGCAGATTCATATGTTATAACCTTGGCGCCCACGCGCTCTGCTGACGTCAGTAGATATTCCTTCCGCCAGATGTTCAGATGCTTGAGAGATTTTGTACGAGACCGACGCATAGCTAAAAC
>JAPMOQ010049901.1:460707-472235 GCA_026543055.1 Argiope trifasciata
AGATTATTTACCTTTTATTTTATTGATTTTGGATTAGAAACTCAAAACATGTAGAATGCTTTTTTAAATTCGGAGCTGCGAAAATCAAAATTGTGTATTTTTCAAAAGAAAGAATGCAAAGGAGAACCCAATATTCTTTTTTTCAAAAAACGAATAATTCGTATTCTTATTATAGAGATATGGCAGCTCTTAAATTTCATTTTAAAAATGTATGATCTGAATAATGTAATCATATGAATGTTTATATAACTTGTTTGCATGTATCTATATTTAAAATTGCTAATACGTTAGAAATTAAGAATTGTAGCACTCTCTTTCCCCCTACACTATGATTCACTCATTACACGCCGCCCTCTGGCGAGTGCTTAGAGAGACAGTCAGTTAAGCCTCTGTTATCGTTATGTGTTGACGTGTTTTTTGTCCACTCTCTGTTTGTGTCTGTGTGTAACGCAACCTTATATGTTTTAATAATAAATTAATGTTACGCAAGAAGGCTTATCTTAATTAGGACCCACCAACCACCGGTCACAGAATGAAAATGTTTCTTTTTATTGAATGTAATTCACCGAACTTAATTGTCTGACAAGTTCCATCATGAAGCAATGTTTATCTCTTACAGAAAAAAGATATTTCATAATTGAGATTAAAAGAATGAAAGATTTTAATTCATTTTTAAAAAAAAGCAAACAGAACAAAAAAAAAGTGCAAAAATTACGCTCCAACAATTTGATTTTATACTTATTAGCATTTGCTATTGAAATCATTTTTCAATTATTGTTTATTTATTAATTCTTTTCTTAGAATTATGTTACATTTTTTATAGAAAATTCGTATAATTTATAACGAAAAGGCATAACTGGTGAATTAATTCCTTTTAAGTCATTCAGAAATAAAAAAATAAATAAAAAGTAAGCATTTTTTAATTTAAAAATTTTAATTTCTCTGCTTATCAAACAAAACTTGAAATTGGCAGTCTTCAAAAACTTGGTTTAAAAAAAGTCAATATCTTGAGGAAATTAAAAATATAATCTTAATATAAATACAGATCACTGCGGCTGTGTATGCATGTTATAGGTCTATGAACAGGGTTGAAATAAATCAAATCTTATTTATATATTATTTGAAGAAAAAAAAACAGGGAGAATACTGTTAACTTTTCAAAGCATGAAAATTAATTATATATTCAATTAATTAAAATACACACGAAATTTTATCATTTTTCTACAGGTTCGGAATCAATTATTCTAAAGAAATGTATTTATACCATACTAAAATTCAAACTTTTTTTCAATTATGCAGTTTCATTTCCCGGTAATTTTTTTTCCCCAATTTTTTTTCTGAATTTAAGAAAATTAAGTAAATGTGGACGACTGTGAAATAAAGAATTTTATCTGCATTTTTAAAAGTAATTCTAAAGTAACTAGTTTAATTGACATTCAGATTTTAATTAAAAACATTAAACACTTAAAGTGTTATATACATAATATTTTATAAAGAATTTTTTATTATTATTAAGCTATTACTAATAAAATATGTTTATTACAAACAAAGTCAGATGTATAAACTAATAGTTTAATTAATGAATACATACCTGAAAACGAGAATAAACAGAAACCTGTCGGAACATTGTCAACCCCTCTACATACGTAGTATATGTCTATCCTTTTTAGCCTTGAAAGGAGTGTCCTCTTCAATGGAACTATTTTCCGAATTACTGTTGCAGTTCCCCCTCCCCCTTCTTTAATGATCGCAGGTACGTTCTTTCTAGAAGAAATTTGTTGAGTTTTTAAGCTAACCATAGGGTTGAAATAGTATATCAACTCTATGCAGTTAACTAAGCACGAATAAGACAGACCTCACTGATTTGCAAGCATTTAAATCTGAGAACATGAAATAAGTTTTAAACATACATGTTACGGCCAAAGCCCGAAGTCGGCCAGTTCCTGAATTGGCCGGCCTTAATCGCGAAACAGCTAATATCGCCTGACAATAACCAGCCAATGTTCGATCTTTCCTTGATTTCGGAGTTTGGCCAGCCAGTTCACGAAATGACATGGGGTGATCGGCCAAAGTCAGAAGAGAAAGATCAGGAGCAAATTTTGGGTGTTTGTATATCGTAATGCTAATGATAATCACATTATAACTGCCACAGAGGAATTTTCCGACGAATCCGTCCCTCTTAGGTGTCTAGGATCTTCCTTCGAAACAAAGGCCAAGGAGGTACGGTGGCACTAAGTGAGCTGTAGTCTGAAGGGAGAAGTTTTAGTGAGTAAGGATCTCACAGTACCAGAAACCTCCTGGCCTCTTATGAAAATTTCCTCACCCTTGGAGAAAACAAACAAACAAAAAAAAAGATAATCACATTATCCACTGAATTAGTTTATTACAGAAAATTATCAGTATCATTGATACGACCAAAGGCAGAAGTTCGACTAGTTCCCTAATTGGCCGGCCATTTCACACATTGGCCAAGGAGTTCTGGGCACTTCGGGAAGTGGACGGCTCAAGTCGCATATACGCTATTCATTTCCAGTACATCGGACATTGGCCACACGCCCTGGACAATATGCGATTTGGCCGGTCAATTTGGGAACTGGCCGAACTTCGGGCTTTGGCCGTAATATATATATATATTCTGCAATTTAAGCGAATATTGATTTTATTTAGAATATGTTCAAGTAGAATATCCCGAAAAAAAGAAATGTCTTTGCACCACAAAAGCTTTAAGAAAAAATCTTGGACACCCTTGAAGTTGTAAGGGACCTTAGGCAGTAGATTACCTATTCGATAATTTGGCCATGTAATCACCTGCCTAAAAACCTAAAGGAATTTTTAAATGAGATGTATAACCAAACTAATGGCATTAAAATATCTTGCGAACACTAGCGCAAGAACAATATAAAATGCGGAAATTTAAGAGGATGTGACCGTTTTTTAAAATGTACCGGGAAAACTTTATAACTTTAATATCTTGTAAATATTAAATTTATTTCGCTTGTAAATGTCATAGTAAGATATATAATTGCGCGTGTAAAAATGAACTCTTTAACATGCTATTTTATATATTTATATTTAAAAAATGACTACATTTTATTCAAAAGCAGAAAGATAATCAATTTGTGCTCGCTTATTTTTAAGTGCACCTTATTGTTAATTATTTTTCACCTTCAGAGCTATTGTAAACTAATGTTTCAAAAAGGAGGAAAATAGTACTCCATTTTGCATAGTTATAATATTAAATGTATCATATGAAAAACTGAGACATTAATTCATTGATCATGTGAAGTGCATACTTGGATAGAATATTGAGTATGTATGAGTGTGCGTGTGTTAGCTTTTCTGCCGAATGTGATGCTAACTATAGAGATGAATATTCTCTAGTGAAATTAGATGCCAGATTACTATGAGGTTTCATCTTATGTTCATGACAGTTTCATCTAACGTTCAACAATCTATCGATTAACTCCACTAATAATAGCCGCAAATATATATCTTACACGACCAATCAAAGAAAAAGAGTCAACAATATATAACATCTAATTCATTCCCATTTTATCGCTTGTATTGCCAAATCTCGCACAAATGTCGCCGGAGTTCGTTGCATTGAGTTCTTAGGTAAAAATAATAATAATAATACAGCCATTTTTAAATGCGTTATATTATTCACTTTTTCGTTTCTTCAGCTTTTCTACCGAAGGGGATACAAACTATAAGCTGGATATCCGATAATTAAATTCGATGTCCGATTACCACTCATTTTAAAATCCGCCGCGCCGATTGTTTTGTTGACCAACAAAAACTGGTCGAATCGGTACCATAACGTTTAGAGGCCATTATAAAAGCCAGAGGACTCGCAACTTATAGTTTGTGTATATGCGAAATATTGCAAAAATTTCATTGGTGTATTCTCAAATTTTTGAGGCAATTTCTGCATATATTTGTATAAAATCCTTCTGAATGTTTCAGTTTAGAAAGCTTTCGTTTATTGTTCTTTATTTTTGCTTTAAATTAAACCATAAGTAAAAATACAAATATATCTGCACAAGTCGAATTTATCAAGTAAAAGTAAGGTGTACTACCATGTTTTTTGAAGCACTATATATTATTCATCATAAAAACTGATATTTGGCAAAGTACTGATTTCAAAATTTTAGAAATTGTCTTTTTAATGACATAATTAAGAAGTCATGCAAATTTTTCCTGCATTTTTGTTTTAACTATTTTTTTATTTGATTTTCGGCAGTAGACTACCGTGTTTCAATAAAATTGCAACTGTTTCCATCTCTGCATTCAATATTGTTTCGGATTTTCCTATCTTTCTTAATCCGTCGGATTCGTTTTACTTTGTATAGTGGGTGCGTATGGTGTTAGAGATAAGATGATGAACACGCAATGATCAGTTCTTTAGTAGAAGACACAACACAGATGTTTATTTACAGGACAAAGACAGGACAGCACAAAGACGACAAATATTTACCACACAACTATGTACAGGAAACAACTATATACAGCCGAGACGAACACACAGGAACAGCACACTGCAGATAGTAGCCTACAATAGCAACAGTAGTCCACGGGCAGAAATTCCGTAGTGACAATGTCCACAGCTCACAAAGCGGCCAGACAGGTTTCAGGCAGGAGAGGAAACTTTAAGGGATTCTGTCTACACTCACGTAGGTCTCACCGAAACAGACTGAAACTATTCCTCTGTCTCTTCTTGCCTTTGCTGCTGACTCACTACTTCGCACAACGGGACCACCCCTCAGTTCAGGAGAGCTCCGTTCCCGACGACGACACAGGCTTCGTCAGATGTTTAAGTCTTCTCGATCAAATTCCGCCGCGCTTCTTGTCTTCTTCGTTGAACACCAGACCGTCATACTTCGGATTGATTCCTCTTCAAGACCTCTCTATTCAGGCTTACTCCTTTTCCGATTCATTCCACTACGCAGACTGACTTCCTTATATAGTGATGGAGGTCGGCGCTAAACCTTCTGGACCAATCAGGAGCATTCTGGATGTATCTAGGCTCCTAATGGACCGATCGGGATAATTCTCGATGTTTCGGGTACTTTCCATTTTATCGCCAAAATCGTCGCCAAGTCGCCAAATGATCTCCGTTTGTTGCCAAGCCCTGGGACATCTGACGTCACACCTATTCAGTACAGATTACTGTCAATCTGTCTTCCTTACGATGACAGTATTAGCGCGGAAAGCAAAATTACAGATTCGTAACAATATTTTGTTCGGTAATTTTCTTTAATTGCTGAAAGTTGAAGAATAAAGCTTTTGTTTAATATCTGCATAGGTTATAAAATGAATAAAGAGTGAAGTTACAGTGCTGCAAAATTTAGTAGGAAGACAAACTACATATTTATGATTTTAGTAGCTGTATGATTCCATGGGATGGAACTCCATAAGAAAAGTTAATATTCTCAGTGAACAGAAAATACATAGGATAATTAAAATAACATGACTTTAATGTCTGAAAATTTGACGAAGTTATATGTAAGCGTTTTAATGAATTTAAATTTAATTTATATATCCTGTGAACCTCCAGAGCTCCAAAAGTGATTAATTTTATCTGATCTTATCCTATATATCACTTAAAAATTTCTTTTACTTGTTATTTCTACAGTTTCTAGCTCCATTCTTGGAATTCGGCAAAATGTAATGTTTTAAAAATGCCAGTATTTGAAAAAGATTTGCATGATTTTTAAATTAATATCAATAAAAAGATTATTTAAAGTTTAAAACGATGTAAAATTTATTGCATTGTTGAAACGAATTAAAATTTATTTGTGCTATTATATTTTCGGAATCTGTATCGAAAAAAAAATCCAAAATTCAATTTCATTTAAAAATAATTTTAAAATTATAGCGCTAATGCATCTTCCTACTTTCCAAGATATATTTGTGCCGAAATTGGTAGCTGTAGATTAAAAGATAGGGTCTATAGAAATCTCGATGTACGCACAACCTAGTATGAATAGCGATTTCCGATAAAGTTATCTATATAAATAAAAATGAATGTTTGCCTTATGTCTCTTATGACTTCCTAAACCATTCACCCGATTGCGATGAAACTGGGTCAGCTTAATGTTTACACCAACGGGATGGTTATAGGCATAGTTCAATTAAAAAAAATTGGATCTTAACCGCATCTATTTACTAAGGATTAATCTCCAAACAGCTCTCCGAGAAAACACAATAGATACAGTAGAAATGCAAAATCCAAGTTAAAAGTTAATAATTGCATTACTGTTGAACACAAAAGTCATGCAAGTCATTCTCAGAGGTAACAACTTTATTACAGACTATAAGAGAAAATTTTGTGGAGACCAACACTGGGATTTTTAACTTTTAATTAAATGTTTTATTAATATTTTAATTAAATTTTAGCCTTTTTTTCGTAGTAACTTCCAAAAATATTATAGAACAAATAATTTTGTTCTATCTTAATTTTCAAAAAATTATCTTTTCAACTATATGAACGATTTAATGGAATAAACATATTTTCTATGTTTAATGAATTTTGAAGGAAAATATTTTAATCACATTTTCTAAAATTAAATTTGAGAATTCCGAACGAATATTAAACTACTCAAGAGATACAATAAATAGTTTCTCTCATTACCATTCTGAAAAAACACCCGCTTTACAATTCTAAAAGAATACATAAATCTAAGATATAAAAAAGGATATTTGTTCGTATTTCATGTACTGTCGTACCGTTCATCCTATTTCGATAAAACATTGCCAAATTATTGATTTATTGCACTTAATATTATTTTTCCGGCCGCAGATACACGCCGGGTACCATCTAGTATTGATATAAAAAAACAATAAAATATTCATAACTGAAAAATTATCCTGATGTTAAGAATAAATCCGAATCGTGCTGTTATTCTTCTGGAATAAGTATGAATAGAAATGTACGAATCCTGTAGATTATTCTCCTGGAATTAGTGTGAATAGAAATGTAAGAATCATAGATTATTCTTCTGGAATTACCATGACAAATAAACGAAAGAATCCTGATTATTCTTCGAGAATTATAGTGAATATAAACGGAAGAATCCTGTTGATTAATTATTCTTCTAGAATTATTGTGAATAAAATCGAAAGAAAGGTGTTTTTTTTTTTTTAAATCATGTTAAACTATGATCCTGTTTTCGTTAGGAGGTTTTGAATAATTGAAGACAATAAATAAACGAAGACTCAAAATGTGAAGGTAACAAATTGTTGAAGCCTCAAAATTAGAAGGCAACAAATTTTTGAAACTTCAAAATGCGAAGGCAACAAATTGTTAAAGCCTCAAAATGTGAAGGCAAAAAAATTGTTGAAGCCTCATACTGTGAAGGTAACAAATTGGCGATTTGTCCCTTTTATCATGTGAAAATATGATATTGTTTTCGCTTGAGGTTTTTGGAGCCTCAAAATGCGTTGGCAACATTTGTTGTTGTTGTTAACAAGTTGAGATTTTTGTAGCATACAGTACCCAATTGGTTGGTTATTTGTGGGAGGAGTTTCTTTAAAGAAATTTATCAGAAGAATTGCTACGAATTTCAAAACGAAATTTGATACATATACGTCGAGATGCTTGTTAGATTGAATATTTGAAAAATCTCGGTTCTTGTAATGGAAAAATTTTGATATTGTAGTTAATTAACTCGAGTATTCATCCTGTCGATTGGAAGAAACTTATCACCTTGAGTCATTTCATTCGGCAAACATTTTTGTAAAGATGCGATAATTAACAGAAAATTTATAAAATTGTTTCAACATTTTTTTTACTGGACATTATAAATTTGTTTCATTTGTGACTCATCTGTAAGGAAATTAATTTTTTTCGTTAAATATTTGCATATAGGACGTCAATAAATAACATACCAAAATGAACGATGTAAATTAACTCAGAAATAAATTTATTTATTTATTTCTGAAACTCAGGGCAACAGGAGAGATTAAATGACTTGGTTCAAATCACAGGATAAAATTAAATATATATTTTCAATTGAAGAGTTTCTAATCTTATATCTTTCTTTTATAAGTGGGAGTATATAATGCATAAGTTTTCCTACTTTTTTTTTCTGTACAGGAACTTAAGGTATTCGAACAAATTGAAAAGGTTGATTTTTACTAAAAATAGCTTTTATCAAAAATTCCTTAATTGGTTAGACAAGTCTTTGAGTTATCCAAAACAGGTTTGTTTTTGTCTCAACGTTAATTAAAAGTCAAGATATTAATATTTTTTCATGATCAGTAAACCAAAAGTGGACATTTAAATAGCACGAAGAACCGATTTAAAAAGCCGAAAACATGTTAAAAATTTGTATAAACGCAAATTTTATTTTGAATACGGAAAATATTTTGCACAGAAAAACACAAAATGCCAATGAAAGTTTTCACAATGTTTTGTAGAAATCTGCACCTGAAAATTTGAACTTTAAATCCTCAGATTAAGGGTATTTATGTATGTAATACATTTTAACAAGGGTTTTTTTAGCATTACTGAATATCTTTAAAGTTGTCGGAAAGTATTCCACTGCAAATTCAATTAGAGCATTTATTGAGCTGGACAAAATGAATTTAAGCATCATTCACTGCCAAATACAGAAATTACCAGAAAAAAAATTTAATGATTAAAAAAGGAAATTTATTAAAATATAAGGATGAAGGAGGTATAACCTATACATATGGTGAATTTTGAGTATGTGCACCAATAATTAATTATTAAAACAAGCTATTGTATATTTTAAATGTATTTTTCTCAAATCTGATTCTTAATGTTGTTCACTTCAAATCAAATAACACATAATATTATCATTTCATTACTATAAAATTTAGTGCACTTTGTCTTTATACTATTTTCTACGGAATAAACAAAAAGAATTTAGATCAGGTAAATCATTTAAATTTACAGTTGAATAATAATATCAATTGTGTATCAATAATATAATTTGAATAGTAATATCATAAATTTACTAAAAATGTCAGGATAAATCTTCGACTGGTTGTAAAATTTTTATTTACAATCAGAACCTTACGATTGTTATTCATTCCAAAGAGGAAATAATGTAGTTTATTTTGCTATAAGTTTTGTTAGGATGAGAAAAGTAGTTTTTGGAGTAACCAATTTGAAGTTTTATAAGGTTTTTACTTACATTTATGCTATTAAAGGCCAATTTTCAAAAAGTATTAATGTTAATTTCAAATATTGACATCCTTTTACTAATTTTGAATAGTCTTAAACCCAGAAATATGGTTAAAGTATGTCTACATCATGTTTTTTCCATTTAAAAAGTGCTCCGAACGTGTTCGGATACCTTAATTAATAATTTTTTTAATTTTGCACATAATATTTAAATCAATCAAAAATCTATTTATCTTCCTGCCTTCTTCAGTTAAGGCCTTATCACACGGCAAAATATCTGCGGCACTTTCCGTCAACAAACGACAAGGAAATTGACGTCACTTCAAAGTTTCACATGATTGGTTGAATTTCGTTTGCGGACAATATTTCCGACAACATTTTCGAGCTGGTTAGAAAAAGTTGTCGATTATGAAACTTGCTTGGACAGTTTTTGAGGGTAGAAACGGAAAAATGCTGACGAAATTTCACCGTGTGATAAGGCCTTTACAGAGGGAGAAATACAGAGAAAATCGACAGCAGAAAACTATTTCTTCATTTTGTTTCTCTTTTTACTTTCTCGTGCACTAAAGTATAGGAATCGTCAAAAAATTAGGATTCAAGATTTTAATGAATCTCCGCGTTTTACCCTTTACCGAGTTCGAAAAAGACATTTTTTAAAAAAAATATCCATCTGTCTGTCTGTGACAAATATGCTTTGAGCTATACTGATGGAATTTAGTATCATAATTGTCGTATCATATTTTAAGCCGTAACACCAAATATGTGGGTTTTTATTAAATTTTGTACAAAATTTATTCGGAGAATGTCTATCTGTCCGGCTGTTTGGATATAAATTAACACTATAATGGAATCAAAATGAAAAGAGACAGATAAAATTTTGTACGCAGAATTTAAATCTATAATCAAGACCTAAAATCGAATTTTGAGCCAAATTCAACTGTCTGTCCGATCTGTACTTTTAGAAATATATAAACGCGGTATACTCAAATGCTGATTTATATGTTTATCAAATTTTGTGTGGTATTTTGTAACTACAAGCGTATTTTAGGGCAATTTTTTTTCCCTTAATCAGTTGGAAAAACACGTCTAAACCACGAATTAAATTTTTAGGTACCATTAATCGTATGCTACAGATTAATCGCCAAAAAAAAAACCCCTTTACCAAGGATGACACGAGAAATTTAGTAAAAATGTTAAATTCACACTTTAAGATTAATATTTCCTAATTACTGCACACCTATGCCTTACAAAGTGTCCTCTAAGATAACACCTTGATTTCAGAACAAGGTCGAGTTGGCAAATGACCTTCACTTTCATACAGAGGAATGCATTTATTGCCAAGGGAGAAAAATATGAAATGTGGACCAAGCCTTGGAGTAATAAGTAGACTGTAATAATTTGTTAGTTCTATAGATTTAAAATTTTAAATAAACATTTAATAAACGTTTTGCATTTTTTCTTTAACTTCGGAAAATATTATAGTACAAATAACTTTGCACCATCTTAATTTTCAAACAATTATTTTTTCAACTATATTAAAGAGTTTGTGTTATAAATATATTTTCTATATTTAATCAATTTAGAAACAAAATGTTGTAATAATATTTTCTAACATTAAACTTGAGAATTCAGAATCAATATTAAACGGATCACGAGATACAATTTATAGTTTTTTCATTACCATTCAGAAAGAACACCAAGCATTACAATTCTAAAAGAATACACAAATCTAAGACATAAAAATGAATATTTGTTTGTAGAATAGAAAAAAATAAAAATAGAATAAATACTATTTATGCTTCTCCTTTATATATCCTTCAATTTCAATGAATGTATTCATTGCTGACAAGAGAATTAATATCATTCTTAATTAAACAAGGTAACTACTTCAAATTCCAAACTATATTTCCAAGATTATTTCTTCTTCGGCAGCAACGAGCAGGGTAACAGCTAGTAGAATATAATGCAGATGATGAACCAAAATCTAAGCAAAGTTTTGAGATGCAAAGAAGTTAGGAGTAAAAATATACACATACACTGATGGAAAAAAAATACCAACACCAAGAAAAAATTATTGTACAGTAATGAAATTTTAGGAATACATTTTCTAGATAACATATTTAATTGATTAAAGTTTCAAGATCACAGGTAGAGCCATTTCAAATGTCAAATGTTGGTACATTAGTAACCGGTGTAACCGCCAGAATTTTGAATGCAAGCATGCAAACGTGCATGTATTGTGTCGTACAGGTGTCGGATATCAGTTTGTGGGATGGAGTTCCATGCCTGTTGCACTTGGGCGGTCAATGCAGGGACGGTTAATGCTGGTTGTGGATGACGCTGGAGTTGTCGTCCAATCATGTCCCATACGTGC
>JAPMOQ010049909.1:0-15496 GCA_026543055.1 Argiope trifasciata
CGAAATAAAAATTTATCCTTTTTTTTTTTCTTTTTAAAAAAAAATTAATTACCCCGAATAAAATTTTTAAGGTTGCTCTAAATTATTCCCAACCTTGAAAATAAATATATAAACAAAATGTTTCTTTTAAATATTTATAGATTTATATAAAATATTAAGTGTCAAATTCATGCACATGCGAAAAAGGTATTCTTTTTCTTAGTATAGGATTTTTAGATCACATTTCTATTATATTTGAAACGTGAATTCGACTGTCATATTATTTAAGACCCGTCAGCCAGGGGAAGAGAAAGTGGCTTGGTGGATATAGTGAGAGCGTAAATCAAATTTTGAGTCGGTCTTCAGTTCGAGTTTGGAGACTACAAAATCATTTTTAAAAACCTTTTATTATTATTTTTTTTTTCAATATTATTCCAAATACTATTTTTATATTTGCTCTGAATTACTCCAAACCTTGGAAATCAAAAATAAAATATTTCATTAAAATATCTAAAAATTTATTTCAAATTTCAATGGCCAAGCATTTGTACGCGAGCAGAAGTCATTCCTACTGTTGGGATTGTGCTTTAAGAGCTGATTCCCACCGTGCTAGAAATAGCTGAAGTGGTCAGATGGTAAGGTCTCGATTTCGTAACTGGAGGGTCCCAGGTTCGAGACTCCACTTAAGAAACGTTGTGTAAGGGAGTCTCTTGAACGTTAAATCTGTCTGGTGAAACACCTTTCTGCTGGTGTGCAGAGGGGAGTGCTAGGTCAATTGTCGTCTTCGTCACCTGATCGTGGTTGAAAATTACTAAGTCCGTCTCCAAGTAGCCCTAGTGTTGTTTTACAAAGGGGTATTAAAATATCTAAACTAACCCCCCATAATTGAAATTGCATTGGATTGGCGTAATAGAAATTTTAGCCTTTCAATGAAAAAGTGGCTTGGTGTAGAGCTAGAGGACGAATTCGAGATTTTTCCTCTTATTCAATTCGAGCCTCGAAACAACAAAAGGCATTTGTATACATTTTTTTTGAATATTATTCCGAGTACTAATTCTATAGTTACTCTGAATTATTAAAATCGTTTAAATCAAAAATAAAATATCTATAAATTTATTTGAAATTTTAGGTGTTAAACTCTTGCAAGTGCGTAGAAGACATTTCTGTTCTCAACCTAGTGAATTTTCACGAGATTCTTACCATATTTGAAACTTAAATTGGATTGTCATAGTAAAAATCAAAGTACCGCTCAAGGAATAAATGACTTGGTGGCTAGAGCGACAAATAGAATAAAAGATTTTGCCGGTCTTCATTTCGAGGCTCTAAATCGCAAAATATTTTAGATTTTTTTAATTATTTTTATTTCGAATATTATTCCAAATACTAATTCTTTATTTATTAAATTATTGCAAATCTAAACTATTTTAAAGATCTCTAAATTATTCCAAAGATTAAAATTCAGAAATAAAATATTTACAGATTGATAGAATATATTTTCTAAGTTCACGCATCTGCGCAGAAATCATTCCTATTTTCAGCACCAGATTTTCACCTTATTTGAAACTTGAATTGGATTTTCGTAATAAGAATCGGAGACCACACATTCGTTTAAATGCTAAATGACTTGGTGGATAGAGTGACAAGTAGATACAATGAGTTTTTTTGTTCTTCAGTTCAAGTTTCAAGACCACAAAATTTTTGTATCTATTTTTTTATAATTATTATTCCGAATACTAATTTTATATTTGATCTGATTTTTTTCAAACATTATAAATTAAAAATAAGAGATTTCATTAAAGTATTTATTGATTTATTTAAAATTTCAAGTGCCAAGTTCACGCACATATACAGAAGTCATTCCTATATTCAGCACTGTGCATTTTCACCAGATTCCTGCTATATTTGATACTTGAATTCGATTGTCGCAATAAGAATCCCTCAGCCATTCAAAAAATAAGTGGATGGGTGGATATAACGACAAGTCAAATTAAAGAAATAGTCTGTTCTTTCAACTGACACTCGAAACTGCAGAATGTTTTTTATATTTATATTCTTTTCTTGAATATTATTCCGATGAATATTTTTTATATTTTATCCTAATTTTATTCCGTTTGGTATATAACACTCTAGAGGAATTCTAAGTTTTCTAGGAATTATTAAAATGATCATACTTTCAATTTTTTTAAATATGAAAGTTCTAATAGAATTAATAAATTTAATTGCTCATGATGAGCATGTGCAGCAATCCCTAAAATGCGTAGTATTTTGCTCTTAAACCATAATCCTATCATAATTTATACAGTGATTTTTTTAAAATTCGAAATTAGCAGTAGATGTAGATTGAATGATTAAGTGACCTTTACTTTTCAGAGCTTTCTGCAAACCGCAGCTTCGAATTTGAAAGGTAATGAAAATTTTATATTTTAACTTCTATATTAAAATACAAATTAATTCAAAGGATACTAAAAATTTTTGAAGTAGTCATATTTCCCAAAATAAATTTTTTTTATCTCAAAATATGAATAGTAAATTTCGTAAGTTTCACATCCTGAGATTGTGCTGAAATAACTCCGTTTCACAGCATTTTAAAGCTTTTTGATGAGTATTTCATTCTAATATGGGCTATGAGTTTTGAAATTAACTTCTAAAGTTAAATATGGATGTTTCTCTAAAACTATGTGACTTCATTGTTTCTAAACTTGGCAGCATTCAGAAGAACACATTTAGAATTTGGGAGACAATGAATAGTTTCGTAAATTTTATTAATTTTTTTATACATGAGAATCCGCAAAATTTTTAAAATTACTGCAATTTATTAATTTGATTATACTTCCAAAAGTAAACTTTCATGTTGAAACATCAATAGAATCAATGAATTTTTTAGTTCTTCATAGAGAGCAAATCACTCCTATTTATATTATATGATTTTGAGCAGCATCCCATATTATTGCAAAGTATAAAATTTTAAATTAACATCGGAAATTAAATGTAGATGCCGCTCGCGAAAAATGTTAGACCTCATGGTTGGACTGTCTAGAGCCTGTCAGCGGGCTTCTAAAGTGTCAGAGGTCATAGCATTACAGTTTAGATTATTTTGTTTATTACAGATTCAAATGGTGGAGACTTCTCTTCTTTTTCTATTTTTCTTCTTTCTGAATTTATTTTGTAAATTTCTTTCCAAACTTATATTTAGGATACTACTATTCTTTTAAATTCTATGTAAATTTTAGCTCATAAGATAATTAGTGCAATCCAGCTTTTTAACTGGACATTTTGCGTATGCACATCAATCGCCCCAAGTTTAGTTTAGTTTAGTTATACTAACGTCCCAGTCCAAAGAAAAACTAGGGCTATTTTGGAACGAACCACTCAATTTTGAACAACGATCAGATGACAAGGATGACATTTCAGCAGGCATTTCCTCTTCAAATTTCCACACCAAAGCAGCGGGAGGACGTTTGGCCCCAACGGATTGAATCCGAATCAGACAAGCTTACATGGCAGTTCTTTGGTGGAATCGAGCTTCAAACCTACAACCCTCCGGTTCTGAACGTGAGGCCTTACCATCAGGTCATCGTGGACCATCAATCACCCCAAATCAATGCGTTATGTTTTTGGCCCAGCCAAGCACAATTTTTCTAACTTTGTATTTTTTATCAAGGGTACTTAAATGTAAGTGGTTCTATAAAATCACGTGACTTAATTGATTGAGTAGCAATTCTGCTCCGAGTATTCTGTAGATTGTAGTTTCGAATCTGAGACATGATGAGTACTTTTACATATTTTTTTAATTCTATTTTAAGCATGTGTTCTAATCTAATTCTTATTTTAAACGAATCTCTTAGATTGCAATAATTCAGAAAATAAATTTCAAATATAAAGATTAATAGAGTACTGTAATTTTTAATTCTAGATCTCGAGAGCATTCGCTTTAATCTCATTAATTGATAACATTACGCTTTTGAGCCAGAAACGCATCCTATTTCACATTATTAAATTTTATTGAAACTTAGAATCTTCAATGTAGATGGCGTTAGAACTTCCCACCTGGTTGATTGAGAGTGATTACATTTCGAATCTCAGGAGTGGCGAATAGGTTTTCATATTCTTCTTATCTTTTAATTTACATTCTAAATTATATTTCAGGTTAATTTTTAGGATATTGCTGATTATTAAAATTTTTTATACTACCAAAAATAAATTTTTAATTCAAATCATCATTAGGATAATACAATTTTTAATTTCTTTACCGAGACATCCGCAGAAATCACTCTAATTTATAGCATTATGCTTTTAAACCATAAACGCATCCTTTTTCAAACTATGATATACTTGGTGACCAGCTGGTTCGCCATGAGAAATGGGTTCTAAAATTTTCAATTAAATCACATATTCATTAGCCTTGAAGTAACACCGGGCATTGATGGGCCTGAAATTAATATTTTCTTTAAGATGATGGACGAGAAGTTCTAAAAGAGCACGTTTTCCTAATAATCTTTAATTTTATAAATCGGTCAGTTTTAATGATTGATTTAGAAGACTGAATGATGTAGCAACTTTTATTTAAAATATTAATAAAAATATTTTGCAAAATATTTCTCACAGTGCAAAGTATAAAGAAATCTAAAACTCATTATTCATAAATGCATTGTTTGACTCAAACTACATAAAATGTAATTATTTACTTCATTTAGATAAAATTAATAGTATTAAACAATGCATATGCATATAAATAATATTTGACAAAATTGTCATTGGAAAGGAATTTGAATGCATATCCTGTATAAATTAAATCCTGTATAAATAAAGATAATTTATTCAATTAATGATTTAAATATTGCAAACGACCATAAAATCCTTTTTCCTTGTATTTTTTAAAGAAAATATCACATTTTATGTTTATTTTATCTTATCCATTCACGGGCTAACAGTTGCATTTCTTTAGATTTAATTTGCGATGATAGTTCTTTTTTTTATTTTGAACTTCCGTCAAAATGATGGCAACACGGTGATAAAAACTTAATTTTCCCCTTTGACGTGCTCTTAAAGATTTTATAGAAACCTTCGCTTTATTTTTATTTTTTTAGAAACTATCACATTTTATAATAAAAAAAAATATTGAATTAATGATACAGAATTGCAAATGATAATAGAAATATGCCATTAAGTCGGGATTCCAATGCATATCCGGTCTAAATTCAATCAGGTTTACCGTAAAGAAGATTTGTTGAAAAAATAATTTAGATATTGCAAACTATTATAGAAACCTTTGCTTCGCATTTACTTTTTTAGAAAATATAACATTTTATGTTTATTTTATTTAACCAGTCACGTGCAAAAAGTATCATTTCTTTAGACTTGATTTACGATGATAGTTTTTTATTATTATTTGAACTTCCGTCATTGTTTTCTTTTATTTTATCCAGTCACGTGCTCAAAAAACATGGTCAAAATATTTGTTTAAAAATTCGTGAAAAATAGAGGATTAAGTTATACATTAAACACTGATACCATTAGAAAGCTAATTTTTTTAATCTTTAAATTGATGTAAAAATCCTAATTGTGCGATAATATTGTCGGAAGTTATAGCGGAAAAACGTCGAAATTTCGCTTAAATTTTAATTAATTCAAATTCTAATTGAAAATTCGAAAAAAGGGCTCCGAGATGCACATTCCCGACCTTCAAGGTATACATTTAAAATATTTGGTAGCTGTAGGTCCAACGGTCTGACCTGTAGAGAGCCAACACACACACCCACATTGAGCTTTATTATAAATATACATTAATAGAGCTATATTGATGGATTGAGGAGTATTGCAATTTCGCTTGAAGAATGTATTATCATATCTGGGAGATGTTGAATATTTCAGACACACACACACAGACACATCCATTTTAATTTATTTATGAAATTTTTCCAGGTAATTACTCAGAAAATTAAGAATCATTTAATATGCTTGTACATATTTTTACTCCCAACATAAATAGGTAATGTAGTTTTTAATTGTAATCTTGCGTATTGATATCAATTCCTCCAATTCATAGCAATAGGTTTTCGTCCAGAAAAGCATCATATTTTAAACTAAGATATTTTAATTGAACTTAGAATTTTAAATGTAGATGGCGTCAGGAGATTTTTATCTAATTGATTGAGAAGCATGGGTATTCCGGATATTCAGCAGACTGATTTTTCGAATGTGGTAAAAATGAATAATTTAATATATTCTTTCTTTTATTTAATTTATTTTTAAATTATATTTTAGATTGGTTCTTAAGTTATTTGAATTAAAGAAAGTGTTACACGTCTAAAATTAAATTTTTACCTCAAAACATCGATGAGATTCTACAATTTTTATTTCTACAACTTGTAAATGCGCAGTAGTCTGTACAATGCAGAGCATTTTATTTTAAAGACAGAAACTCAAAATGTTTAAAAGTTTAAAATTTTATTCACATCTAGAATCTAAATTATATCATGGCGCTATAAAAACACCCGATCTAATGGATTGAGTTTTATTACCGATCAGAGCATTTTACAGATTACAGGTTTGAATGTGGAAGACGATGAATAGTTTTATATATATTTCTTCTTCTATTTTACTTATTTGGCAATTTATTCTCTTATCTAATATTTAAGATAACACGAACTATTAAAACTTATTATACTTCGAAAAAAAATACTAAATTAAAACAATACATATTTTATTACTATTTTTAATTCCGCATCATGCGCATGCTCATCACTTGCTCCAATTAATAACACTTTTCTTCTTGATAAGAAACACGTCCTATCTCAAACATTCACATTTAAATCGAACTTCGAAGCTTAAATGGTGATGACACCAGAAAAACTTGTGACCTGATGGTTTGTTTGGGAGTTATTGCATTTCCGAGCATTTTGAAGGTTGGAATCTGGAAAACGAGGAATAGTTTTACATATATATTTTTCTTTTTTAGTTTCTTTCCAATGATTCCTGTGTAATTCTTAGGCTAAAAAGAATTATTAAAATTGCTCTACTTCCAAATATAATTTTTTAACAAATAACACCGATAGATTAATACAATTTTTATATTTCACTTCTCGTGCAAGCACAAAAATAGCTCTATTTCATAGCATTGCGTTTTGAAACAAGATACCCACCCATATCAAATAATGAATTTCTTTTCAAACGAGAATATTGACTATAGATTGCTCTAAAAAACTTGCCGGCGTTCTGGCCGTGGGGTAGTGTGTCTTCCTCACGATCTGGAAGTCCCGGGTTCGAGTCCTGGTCGATCTTCTGTGTGTTATATCTGTCAGATGCATAAATGAGCTCCCCTGTGAAAAGGGATTGTGTAAGCGAATGCGTGTATTATCTTTAAATGAGCTAGAAGTTAGACTTTTGCCCTCTATTTGCCCAGGGGACTTTACCCTCAGAAGCTACTGCACCCCAACTTTCCGTGGTAACACGGACACTGTATTATCTAGAAAACTCGTCTCTTGATGGATTGAGAGTTATTACAATTCAGAGCACTTGCAATTTACCGTTTCGAATCTGTGAGACACAGAACAGTTTTATCTTATTGTCTAATTTATTTTATAAACTATATTACAGAATTGCTATTAGACTACTGAAATGTTATATTTTTAAAATTTAATTTTTAATTCAAAATATCAAAAGGATAATACAATTTTTAAATCATAATCTTCCGTATGCGATTCGATTGCTCAAATCAATAGCATTATGTTTTTAGGACAAAAAAGCATAATATTTCAAGCCATGTCATTTTAATCGAAATTGGATTCTTAAATGTAGATGGCACCGGTATAGCATATGATGGATTGAGAACCAATGATGATCAGAGAATCCTACAGATTGCAACTTCGGACCTGGCAGAAGATGAATAGTTTTAAATATTTTTTCTTCTATTTAATTTATTTTTTATATTAGATTAAAGAAAAATTAAGATTACTACAGATTAATACAATGATTAAAATATTATGAAAACATATTTTTTTTTACCAAAATACCAATAGCATTAATATCATTTTTAAATTTCACATTTTACTCGTTCACAGAAGTGCACAGCAGTAAGATATGGGTTTTCAAATTCATTTCAAAGCATTGTGCATTTAGACCAGAATAGCCTCCTGTTTCAAACTATGAATTTTTAAATGAAGTTTGAAGCTTCCATTTCAGATGGCGTTAGTATAATATGTAAATTGATGGAATGAAAGAAATTACAGTTTCGTGTATTCTGAATGTTGCAGTTTCGAATCTAGGTGATGATGAGTAAATTTATTTATTTTTTTGTAAGTTATATTTCAATCTAATTTTTAGGCTTCTGCGAATTTTTAAATTTGTTATACTACAAAAATTCAATTTTAATTTAAAACATCAAAGTTGTTCTACCCTTTTTATTTGCAAATCTTATGCATGCGCATCATTATTAAAATTTATATCCATATGCTTTTAGACCAGAAACACCTCGCCCTTTTATCTATAATATTTTAATTGAACTGAGCGTCTTAATTGTAGGTGAAGCTAGAAGAACTTGTGACCTGAAGCACTGGAAAAGTAGTGTGACGTCATCATGTATTATTTGTCAGCTGCCGTTTTTCTTTTTCGGTAGTGGAAACACTGTAGAAGTGCGGGAATAAAAAAAATAGAGTTAGATTGTTTGTTTTACATAGATTGAAGCTTGAAAGAATTAGTAGTAGTTGAAGTAGGGAAAAACTCTACTTCCTTTATCATATAAACATTTTATGGTGGACCAAGATATGTTGGGTAAATATATTCAGACGCTCGCCACAAATGGAATTCGGTTCCATTCGATTTCTTTCCGTTGTTAATTAGTTCTTCATATTAGCTACTTTCTAGTACACAGAATAATCAATTTTTTTAGTACAAATGCAGAAACTAATGAAAATATTTACCAGAAGGGGAAGATTCTTCATTTGTCAAATTCTAAGTTATCATGAAGATAATAAATAAAAAACACCCTAAGCGAGACATAAAAAATTTAGAGTATGGTCTCTGAATAAATTTGCAGATTTTTACAACATTTGAGCGAATTGGATTAGTAAGAAATCTATGTCTTTGCCTATCAGAGAAAAAAGCATGATAAAGAAGAAACGTAAAGTGCAAGAGTGATGAAATTTGCTATACGATTTTAATTCAGAGATTTAAGAGTTTCCTCCTATGATCTCGAAACATAGTCTGCTCTCCAAAACATTACCAAGCTATTTTTTTCCTGGAAGGAAGTATTGCTACATTTAAAAGAAATCGTATAGCAAAGTTCCCCATTTATTTTATTTTCATAGTTTGAAGTTGAGAAAATATATCTTCGCCAATGGAGAGTTTTAGTTATTTTAACTGTTTTCTCTTCGTTTAAAGATTTATCGACAATATGACTTAAAGTAAAATTTAATAAAGTTCTAGACTGGAATGACAAATAGTTTCATTATCATTTGTATTGAGTCATTTCAAAGAAAAAAAAATAGTACTAATATAATGATTATAATTTCTAACATGTATTGTTTATTAAAAATTTTGGTTTTAAATAAAGTCATCAAAATCCGACATTCAGATAAGAAATGATTCTGTGTGAATTATAATTTTAACACATTTGTTGAAGCTGACGCGTCTATGTGTCACAAATAATATATAATTGTAACAAACCATATATGTCATTAGATGACCTTCTCTATTACAGTTAAAACATAGCAAAGAAGGACCATCTAATTAGATAGATGGTCCTGATATCAGGCATGGGTAGTGGCAGTGGACGTATTAATTAAATTATATTTTGATTTTAATGTATTTCTTTCATATAACTGAATTATTCTTTAATTTCCTTATAACACTGCATGTTTTTCTCTAAAAGAATGTTTATTATAATATTTTACTTCTGAAATAAAATGATTTTTGAAGCCAGTATTTTTATATGCCCCCAATGTATCCTTCATGAATAAAATTATTAATTTTCTATATTCAAATTTGATGGAAATTACTTCAATTACTTCAAAACTCTTGTAATGCTAATCACTAGTTAAGGGTTGCATGAAATAGAAATCGTGAGAGAAAATCTGCAGTAATTTAGATCAATTTGGTGACATGTGCGTTGATTTGTACTAAAACAAATGAAAATTTCCAAAAATGCCACTGAAATCGACTAAATATTTATTTCTTTGTATGAATTTTTTTGTGCTTCGAAAATGCACGTTTTAAATCGATCATAGAGCTCTTTAACCCTTTAAAAGTTTCATTTCATTCACTATCTCATTATATGAGACCACCTGTTCTGGGAATATTTTCTTATTTTGATTCAAATGGAAATCCAATGAATATTAGAATTATTCAAAGTAAATTTAATGTTGAATGATAATCTTTATGAATAGCTTATTTTTTGCTTAAAACTCTCGAAATTCAGTAAATAGAACCTCGTATGGTGCTCAGGCATAGCAGTAGAGCTAAAGAGATAATTTATAAACAGTAAATATAGTATAAATTTCTAACTTTTAACTAGCTGTGGAACTTCTGCAATTAACCTCGAATGCTTCGTGAAAGACGGTTTTTCTATTAGAATTACTGATTAATTTAATTTTCTAAACAAGTAATGATTTGTAGGCACGCAATATAATTGTTATAAATATTCTAATGGTAAAATTTATTAACCGTCATGAGCTTTTCAAGGCTTAATTAAAAATACATTGCTTCTCTAGAAAATTTTTAATTATTTTTGATAAAATGATAACTGAAAGTTAATTTTTGTAGTAGCCTACAAATTAAAAAGTAGTGAAATTTATTATATTCTTTTTCCAACGAAAATATTTACAAAGAATTACGGTAAATTTTTCCTCTGGAAAGCAATTGAAATGCATGCCTTTGAAACCTTAGAGAATTCTTTAAAAAGGAATATTTATTTAAAAAAACCCTCAATCTTTTAAATCTCTTTATATATTTAAAATTTAAATTTAATGTGCAGCATACTGTCCGATATAGTCCCTTACAACAGATTTTGGATCCTCCCCAGAGTAGGTGGAGAACAACTTGTGCCGTCATTAACTTTACGCAAAAAAAAAAAAAAAAAAAAAAATTCTAATAAAGACGGATTTTTCTTACAATTTATGCAAAGAAAGTTTTAAGTATTGACAGACAGAATCTTAATTCTGCAGAATAATATAACGAAATTAATTTCCATATTTCTATGCTCGAAATAAAAACTGAACCACGAAATTCAGGCCCGATGCCTTAAAAGATGGAATTCATCTATCAATAAAGCTCCTGTTCCTCAGTTATAGTTAAATAATTAAAAGAAACACTTCATTTCTATAGTTAAATGAGCAGTTGGGTGATTTCACTGTACGAGAGTTTACTGTATAAGAGAAAACTAATTTTTTCTGCAATACCAAACATTATTATCTTGAGCTAAATCCCTATTATACCACTTCTCATATTTTGAATACGTTTTATTTAATTTCTTTTCATATACCGCCTTTTTGGAGATTTTTTGAATAATGCCTATGAGGAATAATATTTGAGGAAATTGGAATTGAAATTTCGATTTTAAAAGATTTTATATCTTTTTCAATTCATGGCTAATAATATACTTTGAAAGAACATTAAGTTTTGAACCAAATTCATGTTTCCGCAGGAAAAAAAATATCTTATCAGGATAAAAAAAACTAAATTATCATTAATATTTATGATAAAAAATAAAATAAAATTATAGATATTTATTGTACCAATATATATTGTCAAAACAATTCAGCCACAAAATGTCATTATAAAAGCTATTTAATACTCTGTACCGAACTATTCCATGTTATCTGAAAATCCGGGTCTTTAATTCGAAAGAACAGAAAGGGCGAAGGTTTCTGTTGAAATGTCCAGCTTATCCTTCTGACTCTTAATAGTATACCAATCCTAACATGCATGCAAAAACGGCATCTAACCCCTTGCACTCGAAAAGATAATTCGATGCATAATTATTCATTTAATTCATGGACATGTTTATTACACCAAAAATTAAATGCATACATTTGTTTCAAGTTAAATTTCCCTGAAAAAGTAGTCTACATTTTAAAAACATTTTGTAGGCATTTTTACCAATTTAAATTATAAAAAAATTAAAATTTAAAATAACACACCACCTTGAAGGGTAATTGAGGGAAGACATTCGAATGCAAGGGGATAATATTGTCCCTTTTAATGTTATCCTAGATCTAGTAGTTATAAATTGAACTTGAATATTATTAAAAATATAAATTTAAGTCCATTTTATCGAATTTATGAGAAAAAGGAAAAATAATTCACAAGAAAAGCATTATTGCTGCAAAGTTTTATCCTATAATTTTGTTATGTTAAGTAAATTTTTTTTATTTAATGTTAACGTAAATTAAACTTATGATAGAAATAAATTCATTTTGATTTTTACTAAAATATCTTATTAAAATTTTGAATCACTATTAAGGGACATTTACTAAAGCAAAATAAACTATGGGACAAATTTAATGAATCAAGATCCACTGATCTGTTCTGTAAAGGTTACAATTGGCATTTTCATTTTGCATGTCTCATTTCAAAGCTATTGTTAAAAATTATTACAAACCTATTTTTAAATAATTATTACTAGTATTATAATTATTAATATTAGCAGATTATGATTTATTTTTGAAAACAAATTATTACAACACTAACATTGATATTATATTATCTAAATATTACCTTGATATAATATCAAGATAATATCTTCTACATTATATTATCTTGATATTATATTCTTCTATTTTCAAACATAATATTAATTGTTTTGAAGGTGTAGGTAATTGCGATCATTACAAACTAGTTTTAAAGCAAACAAATTTTAAAAGTTGACGTTTTACATGTTCTTGTATTGAAAGCAGCTAATGAGAATAGAATTTAATACTTAAACAAATCGTAATTTGATAGATGAATTTAAAAAAATTATTTATTCATAAATATTTAAATTATAATTAAATATTTAATAATTATATATTTCAAATATTTTTAAATAATTTTTTAGGTTAAATTCTAGATACTTATTTTAATTCCAGAAATTTGAGTTTCATAGATAACATAACTTATTTTAGTTATAAAATACGAGTACAAGCGGTTTAAAATCTATTTTCTAAGAATTACACTTTCGGTCTTGAAGAAATTTTGTTAATTCAATCTAGAAACGAAATTATACTTTACCATCTCAAGAACTCTAATCAGTAACTATTAATTGCAGTTATATATATAGGAATGGCAAATTTATGGTTCATCTTAAATTAGCATATAAATAAATAATACTCGGAATAAAGAGAAAACTCCATAACAAATAAGCTTTTATATGAGAAAAATATATTTAAACAAAAAAAAAATTCTTTCAGGTTAGGATATTCAAATAGTTTGTGAACAATATATACATATTAGTTTACCAACAACACAATACAACAGTTTACACAATGTTTAACAAATACTATATACATATGCACAATATATACATATAAATAGGTACTGAAATATTTATAACAACACACATCGATTAATGAAAATTTAATAACATATAATCAATCACTTATTTTTATTGCACTTCACATTTACATGTATTTTACATTTCATTTTTCAGAATATATTTCCTTATACTATTGTACATTATAGTAAAGAATACAGTTTCAAAAGCATTTGTCTAAAAACTTCCTACAAAAAATATATCTTGCAAAATACAATTTTAGTTGTAAACATGAGGAAGAAATTAGGAACATAATCTTTCTAATGATGTACAAAAATAAACTCTAGTGAAATTGGCTTAACAATTTACAATCATCCAGTTTTCCTTTAATTTTTAGGTTCAAACACTTTTTTCCATTTGTCTCTTCAGTCCTTTAAAAGAAAGTTTTCTTGAGTTTTTTTTCTTGAATATAACAGGCGAAAATATCTATTTTTATTTGATTATTCTACAGTGGTCCCTGGCTTATCAATACGATAATGAATATCAAGCGAAATAGTTGGTTTTCTGCTTCTTTTCTTTTTCTCTCAACAGCTCTTTCTGGCAATACTGCACCAAGGACAAAATTTCACATCTGGCAAGATTAAAATGAATCGGTTATAAAAGTGTGGAATAATTTAGCACCTAGAATGTCAAATTGCTTTTACATGAGTAAAAGTTTTTTCCTTTGATATTGAAGTCTTCTGATAATATTCATGTATCAAACCTAAATCCACCTACGTTGCATTATTATGTACGATTCTTCGAAATGCAAAGAGCACTTGTATTATCATGTGCGCATAGAGGATGAAGACAGACCATCTTTTGCTAATTGAAGATCGTCGAATGCAAAAAATTTGTAAATGCACGAAGAAAAAGCTTGAAAACTCTCAGAGATTGCTATGAGGTAGTTAAATGTGGATGGGAATTTTGGGATTTTGGATGGAAAATAAATACACCATTTTTCAAAATACTTCCATTAACATATGGAAGGTTATATTAATAAGGAAAATAAATTAGCAAAATCCTAACATATTTAACCAAGAAGGTATTATCTATCATGTCTTAGAGAGTGGAAAACAAAAAACCAGTAAAAAATGAAAAATATCATATTCTTTAAGGATAATCCTAAAAATGCATCTTTGTATTAAGTTTTGAACAAGAGCAATATTTATTATCAGTGAATTAATAAGCAATATTACATTTTTGGCTCAATAAAAAAGGACTTTGCTTTAAAACGAAATTTATTTATTCATAACAAATAACTTTTGAAGATAGTTGTCATTGATGTCTGTTTGACACACTGCAATAAGTTTTAGGCAACAGGTTGAGTTGAATCAATTACCCAGAGTATAATTTATGAGACCGAAGTAAGAGACTATTTAGAAAAGTAATTTTGAATATGAAAAATTTTATTCAGAATGCAATCAAAATCAGCTCGAAAGAAAGGAATTCGTAATTTGAAAGATTAGAACACTTTTCAGGGCAAAACAATAAGAGTAACGTTCAATAATAAATTTTTCTGGTCGAAACATTTTTTGAAGGGCGTAACGATTGCAGATAGCTCAATAATACGGCTTTGTTTGGCAGATATCGATAAATGAACCAGTTTGAGACTGAATGAATTATAAATTGACCAAGCAGTCTACTCTTAATGGTGTTTAATACAAAGGGAGTAACATCTCCTTTCTCTGAAACGACTGAATCCAAGATATTTCCACTGCATGGAATTAAAAATAAAAAGACAAATTTGCGTGTATTTTCAAGAGACTGTTTCAAAGTTTACGTGAGGCGGCATTTTTGATTGGAGGATATTTTTTAGACATGTTTTCAGATTAATTGGAATTTCAAAGAAAAAGATTTGCAATTTTTCATGAGCATTTTTTTATTTGAAAAAGAAAATTTTACCTTCATAAAAAAAGATTTAATTGAAGGCATTTCCATGGACTGGAATTGAAATAGCCAATTTGCGTTTATTTCCAGGAGAGTGTTTCAAAGCTTAAGTGAGGCGGCATTGTTGATTGGAGGATATTTTTT